>AWOL01S0082870.1:1965-48527 GCA_000715115.1 Nicotiana otophora | reverse complement strand
CTAGAGGCTCTGGCTGCTGCTCAGCTGAGGAAGCGGTACGTGTTCTCGCCATCTGCGAGAGAACAAGAGTAGAAGAGTTTAATCAGTATTGAGAAAACAACATCGCATGACAGAGGAGAATAAAAGTGAAATTTGTTCCTAAACTTTATAGCCTCTGGAAGATAAGCACAAACGTCTCCATACCGATCCTCCACACTCTAGTACGCTTGCTCGTGAATCGTAAGAACTAGTCAACCTAGTGCTCTGATACCAACTTGTCACGACTCGGAATTCCCACCGTCGGGACCATGATGGCGCCTAACATTTCACTTTCTAGGCAAGCCAACCTTAGAGAATCATTAAACCAACTCTTATCGCACTCAGTAAATAATAGCAAATTAACTAATGTAAAATATAATAAGTGCGGAATAATATAAAAAATTGCATTAATTACTACCACGCAGATCTAGAGTCACAATTTACGAGCATTATAAAATTTACTATAAGTAATAGTCTGAAAGAAATACAACTGTCTGAATGAAAGAAATAGTAGAACAGAAAATATATACGGGGACTTCAAGGTCTGTGAACGCCGACACATCTACCTTGAGTCTTCGGATAGCGATCCAATAGCAAAATCTCGATCAACCCTAGCCGGTACCAAAATCTACATAGAAAGTGCAGAGTGCAGTATCAGTACAACCGACCCCATGTACTGGTAAGTGTCGAGCCTAACCTCGATGAAGTAGTGACGAGGCTAAGGCAAGGCACCTACAAATCAACCTGTACAGTTTAAAAATATATATACAAATAACAGTAATGAAGAATTAGACAGGAGATATTGGGAGGGGGAAACATGTTGGGGGAAATGCGAGATAAAGAACTACAACAGAATGATAACTGGAACAACTAATATATTATGAGTCTACAGGAACACGAATACAGTAAAGGAAAAATGCACGGCATCACCCTTCGTGCTTTTACTCTCAGTCTCACCATAAATCAATAGAAATGACACGACATCATCCTTCGTGCATTAACTCTCATAATATGGAATGGTATCATCGTTCGTGTATTAACACTCATAATATGGCACGGCATCACCCTTCGTGCATTAACACTCACAGTATGGCACGACATCACCCTTCGTGCATTAACACTCACAATATGGCACGACATCACCCTTCGTGCATTAACACTCTCCCTTACCATAATGCAATGCATAAATAACAACAAGGAGATAGAATAACAAGTACAAGCCTTACTTCAACATTTGGTTCCACAATATCAATCTCAACTTTGAAATAAATTCTCAATTATCACCAAAAAATCCGTAAACATGATAAAAATGATCAATTTAACAAGACTAGTATAAACACATAGCAATTAGGTATATGAAAGAGACAATATAAGAAAAACGAAAAAAACATGGAAAATAGGTAAATTGGGGGCGCATAAGTACTCGTCACCTCACATATACGCCGATCATATGCATTTCACATAGCAGATAGACTAAGGTTCCTAATTACCTCAAGTCAGGGTTAGACACAACACTTACCTTGCTCTATAGGCCACTTAATTCTCAATCACAGCTTTTCCTCTAGAATTTACCTCCAAACCACACGTATCTATTAAAAGATAACTCAATAATATCAAATATTGCTAAAGGAATCATTATATTGAATAAATTAAATTTCCCAAATTTCCCTTCAAAACGTTATAAATCGACCCCAAGACCGCTTGGTCAAAACCCGAGGTTCGGATATATAATTGGTTTTGAAATCCGACCTCAAATTAAGATCTAAATCCCCAATTTTTCGAAATCCCTAGTTTCTACCCTAATCCCTAATTCTACCATGAAAACTCTAAATTTTAAGTANGCTAAAGGAATCAATTATATTGCATAAATTTAGATTTCCCAAATTTTCCTCCAAAAGGTTAAAAATCGACCCCGGGCCTGCTTGGTCAAAACCCGAGGTTCGGAAAAAAATCCATTTACCCATTCACCCCTGAGCCCGGATATAGAATTGGTATTGGAATCCGACCTCAAATTGAGAACTAAATCCCCAAATTTCCGAAATCCCTAGTTTCTACCCAAAACCCCTAATTCCACTATGAAAACTCTAGATTTTAGGTTGATAATTCATAAAATATAATGGGTAATTGAAAGAAAATGGTTTAGAATCACTTACCAACACTTTGGGGAAGAAAACAACTCTTGCAAATCGCCTCTAGTCCGTTTGGTTTTTGAGAAAATGAAATAAATGGCCAATTCCCATTTTTAGATTATGTTAAGTGCTTGGCGACAGTGTTCATCGTGTTCGCGAGAACACTGTCACGTTCGTGAAGGGTATAGGCTGCCAACCCTTCGCGTTCGCGAGACCTTGTTTGGGTTTGCGAGACCTTTTTCGGGTTCGCGAGACATTGTTCGTGTTCGCGATGAAGGAAAGACTGACCCCCCCCCCCAGTGTCTAACACTACACGTTCGCGTGGTGCTTGTCGCGTTCGCGAAGGGTAACCACCCCATCGCTTCACATTTGCGACCAAGCCTTCGTGTTTGCGAAGAAGCAAATACCGGCCTCATCAGTTTACTCTTCGCGTTCGCGAGGGTATCTTCGCGAATGCGAAGAAAGACATACCAGAACACCAGAATCTACAGAAAACCAGATTTTTCAAAGTCCAAAACATCTTGTGGCCTATCCGAAACTCACCCGAGCCCTCGAGGCTCCAAACCAAACATACACACAAGTCTAAAAATATCATACGAACTTGCTCGCGCGATCAAATAATCAAAATAACACATAGAACTATGAATTTATCACCAAATCAAATGAAATTCTCAAGAACACTTTGAAATTCCTATTTTTTCAACTGGACGTCCGAATCACGTCAAACCAACTCCGTTTCTCACCAAATTTTACAGATAAGTCATAAATATTATATTGGACTTAAACAATTCTTAAAAACAAAAAATTTTCATACTTTTAATTTTCATAAAAAATTCATAACTCGAGATAGGGACCTCTGAATTCGATTCCGGGCATACGCCAATGTCCCATAATTCAATACGGACCCACAGAGACTGTCAAAATACGGATATAGGCCTGTTTACCAAAAATATTGACTAAATTAAACTAAAATCAACTTTTAAGGCAAGAATTCTTATTTTCATCAATTTGCAACATAAAAGTTTTCTAGAAACATGCACGGAATGCGTACGCAAATCGAGGAGGGTAAAAATGTGATTTTAAGGCTTAAGAGTACAGATTCGAATTCTAAAATATAAGATGACCTTTTGGGTCATCACAATAGGTTTTTTACCTCCGAGATTTGGTAGCCCGAGTTGCTCGAACGTATTTCGAACAATAGTCCCCGAGTAGGGATAGCCCTTAGGCTCGATAGTCCCCAAATAGGGATAGCCCTTAGGCTCGATAGTCCCCAAATAGGGATAGCCCTTAGGATCGATATTGCACGAATTAGGGTAGACTTTAGGATTGATGGTCCCCGAATAGGGGTAGCAGTTAGGCTCGATAGTCCCCAAATAAGGGTAGCCCTTAGGCTCTATGTTTGAAGAGGCTACAATACGTAATAGCGAGGTGGAAACTTTCTTTCCTTTTTGTGTGTAAATGACATGATCGAAAGCGTGTAAAAGCTTGTATTATGGCTAAGGTGGCCTACGCAGGCACGGTTCACTTGACCGTTTGGCCCTTACAATAAATCCTAACCACCGAGCCTAAGTTGTTCAAGTACAAATTTTCCTTTTTTCCTTGCTAATAACCTTAACCCGAGGGTGATGGCCCCCAGTATTCGAGGTCGATCTTCAGAGGGCTAGGATACTATTGAGGCATCCATTAACTCCTATTTAAAACTGGTCTTCTAATCTAAGTTAGCATAATTTACTGTTTCCTCGTTAAAAACTTTGCCGAAAAATCCATTTGGGACAAAACTGGTTCAAGGGAAAAAGAGTGCAACGCGTGCTTTCAGACCTAATAGTCACATTCTCCTTTGGTTATTGCCTGCAAGTGTTAGCCATATTCATAATATTATAAAATGGTAAATGAGATTGTACTTTAGTAGTAGTACCGCTTTAAGTGCGTCACGTTCCAGTTGTTCGGTAGCATATTGAAATATGAGGCTCGGTTCTCCCACTTTGACTGGTATTAATGCTTTGGCATCATAGACCAATGAAAATTGGGTGGCCCCGATACTAGACTTCGAAGTTGTACGGTATGCCCACAAGTCTTCGTGCAGAATTTTCTTCCATTTTCCTTTGGCATCGGTCAACCTCTTTTTCAAGTTTTGGAGTATGGTCTTGTTTGTAGATTCTACTTGTCTGTTCCCACTAGGGTGATAGGGTGTGGATAGTATTTTTTAATCTTGTGGTCTTCGAAAAACTTGTTTACCTTGCTGCTGATGAATTGCTTCCCATTATCACACACGATCTTGGCCGGTATCCCAAATCGACATATTATGTGGTCCCAAATGAAGTCAATGACTTATTTTTCCCAGACTTTCTCGAATGCTTGAGCTTCGACCCATTTAAAAAAATAATCAGTCATAAACAATTTGAATTGAACCTTACCAGGTGCCCACGACAAGGGACCGACGATGTTCATTCCCCATTTCATGAATGGCCATGGGGACAAGACCGAATGAAGTAGTTCTCCGGGTTGATGGATCATCGGTGCGTGTATTTGATAGCCGTCGCATCTTCGTACAAAGTCCTTTGCGTCTTTCTTCATGTCAATCCAATAATAGTCGGTCCTGATTATCTTCCGAACTAAAGATTCCGCCCCCGAATAGTTTCTGCAGGTGCCTTCGTGAACTTCTCTCAAGATATATTCGGTATCTCCCGGCCCCAAGCATATGGTGAGCGGGCCGTCAAATGTTCTCTTGAACAGAGTCCCTTCGGACAGGCTGAACCTGGCCGCCTTCGTGTGTAGAGCTCTCGATTCTTTAGGATCTGAGGGCAACTTCCCAGTCTTCAAATAGTCTATGTATTTGTTTCTCCAATCCCAAGTAAACTTATTGAGTTTATTTCGGCATGGTTTTCTTTCACTACAGATTTCATGAGATGTATAACTCTTCCTGAGCTAAATTCACCATCATCAACTGATGACCCCTAGTTAGCCAGAGCATCAGCCTCGCTATTTTGATCTCGGAGAACATGTTATAGGGTCCATTCCTTGAATTGGTGCAGCGTTACCTACAATTTGTCTAAATACCTTCGCATTCGTTCCTCTTTTACTTCGAATGTCCCATTGACTTGATTTACTGCAAGGAGGGAATCACACTTAGCTTCGACCACCTCAGCCCCAAGGCTTTTAGCCAATTCGAGACCTGCAATCATGGTCTCATACTCGGCCTCATTGTTAGTCAATTTCTTAATTCTAATAGTTTGACTAACTACGTTGCCTGTAGGAGGCTTCAACACGACGTCGAGTCCCGAACCCTTTGCGTTCGAGGTATCGTCCATAAAAAGGGTCCAGATTTACGACGAAGTCCCCAAGGTTAACAACAATTCCTTTTCAACTTCGCGTATTAAGGTCGGTATAAAGTCGGCCACGAAGCCTGCCAAAATATGTGATTTGATGGCGGTTCAAGGTCGATATTCTATATCGTACCCGCTAATTTCTATGGCCTATTTTGCCTCGAGAGCTCGGGTTTGTGCATAATGTTCCTTAGTGGGTAAGAGGTTACGACACATACTATGTGGCATTGAAAATATGGTTTTAACTTTCTGGAGGGTCTTAACAAAGCGAGTGCCAATTTTTCCAAATGAGGATACCCTGTTTCGGCCTCACCTAGAGTAGTACTAACATAGTAAATTGGAAATTGCGTACCTTCCTCTTCTCAGAATAGGACTCCACTTACCGCTAACTTTGATACCACCAAGTAGAGGTACAACTGCTCGTCCGCCTTCGAAGTATGGAGCAAAGTTGGACTCGAAAGGTGCCATTTGAGTTCTTCCAAAGCTTTTTGGCACTCCGGGGTCCAAGAAAAGTTATTCTTCTTCAATAATGAAAAGAACCGATGGCTTGTTTCTGAGGGCCTCGATATGAACTGGATTAAGCATCGAGAAAGTTGAGTATCTCGAGCCCGGCCATCGCATCGATCATCATGCGATCGATGTTAGGAAAAGGAAAAGAGTCCTTTGGGCATGCCTTGTTCAAGTCTTTGTAATCTACGCACATTCTTAATTTATTTCCCTTTTTAGGCACTACCACTATGTTAGCTAACCAATCCGAGTACTTAACTTCCCGAATGGAACCAATTTTAAGGAGTTTGGATACCTCGTCTTTGATGAATACATGCTTGACTTCGGACTGAGGCCTCCTCTTCTATTTAACCGGGTGGAACTTCGTATCTAAAAAGGTTATTTCTCCTTTGTAGTTTCGCATGACATGTTGAATCCGTTTAAAACCCGTACTACTAGCACTATTTGGTCTTGTAGGGCCAACTTCTCTACAACCCTCGATCTGATGATGTTGGCTGAGCTACTTGGATCAATCAACACACGCTTAACTCGAGATTTATTTATAAGTATAGATATTACCAGGGCATCATCATGCAGTTGTACGATGCCTTCGGCATCCTCATCATTGAACAAAATGGTTCCCTCCGGGATATAATCTTGGGTTCGTTTTTCCGTAGTGATGGACACCTTAGTGCACTTTAGCATTGGTCCCTAGGGGACATCGACTCCTCCAATTATCATGTTAATGATGTGCTGGGGTTCTTCTTGTTCGGTCTGTTTGTTGGAGTCCCTGTTCCTGAAGTGATTTTTGGCTCGATCACTCAGAAATTCCAGGAGATGCCCGTTATTAAATAAACGGCCCACTTCTTCACTTAATTGTCGGTAGTCCTCAGTCTTGTGGCCATGAGTGCCATGATTCTTAAACATCAGGTTAGGGTCTCTCTGGGTAGGGTCGGGCTGTAATGGTCGAGGCCACTTGGTATCCTTGATGCCGATCCACATCCAATCCGCACTCAATAGTGAGTGGAAACTGTTGTCGGAAGAATAGTACCCAACAAGAGTCGGAGTCGATTTCCATAGGGAGTTACTAGGGATGTTAGGAGTATACACTTGACGAAAGCGAAAGGAATAGCTAAATTACACTTCCACAACAACTTTGATTTCTAATTCTAATTTTACTTTAGCAATTATAAGCTAAGAAAAGAAACTAGAAGTGAATCAGTATTTTTGGTATTTTTCAAAATAGTTTAAAGGCCTAGGGTTGTGACCATAAACTAGGTGTTCTCCTAATAGGATAAATACGTTAATGCTTGTTTTGTTGATTGTGGTGTATTATAGCTCTCAACTCTACGTTACCCACTCAATATCTCCTGGTCAGAGAATCATTTTTTCCTATTTGGCTTTCTCAAGTCCAAATAGGTATCAACCAAAACAGTTGATAAGAGCTCAATTCGGGTTCTTACTATCTCTATTTTGAACCCTTTAATTAGGTTAATCAATTTTCAATTAACCCAATTCCTTGTTAGCTAAGTTATCCAAGACTAGGTCTCTCTTTCTCAAGTAAAGACTAAGTCAAATAGGTATGAATCAATGTTTGTAACCATTAATTCTAAAATTGATGCATGAACTAAGCTAAACAATCAACACGCAATCATAAAAAAACACTAAATTAATTACCCATAATGTTTACACACTAGGGTTGGGTCACAACCCTAGTAAAAAATCTAGCCACTCATAATGGAATTTGTAGAAAATAAAGAATAAAAGCTAATTAAACTCATAATGAAAGATTAAAATGATGCAATCTAATGTTAAAATACTCAAATAAGCTGAAACTTCCTAAAATACATAAAGAAACGGCTACAACAACTTTGTAAGTTCAAACTTTACCTAATTTTGTAAAACTCGTCTATTTATACAAGGCCAAAAATCGCGGACAAAACTGCCTCTCGGGAGGTTCTGCGGCTGCACAATGTCATGTGTGGTCTGCAGATATCTTCAGTTGGCAGGAAGGAGGTTTCTGCGGCCGCACATTTCTGGACTGCGGCCGCACAATTCTTGTGCGGTCCGCACTTCACAAAGGCTTCAGGACTTGATCTTCTTGCATATTCTCTTAACTTTGCATCTTTGTCAGTAAAAGCCTGGTTCTATGGTCACACAATTCATGTGCAGTCCACACATCGCTGAAAGTTCTGTTCAATTTTGCTTCTTGGTTTGCGGCCGTAGATGGAATTCTGCGGTCTGCAATTTCTTCTGCGACCGCAGAATTCCTTCTGTGGACCGTACATTTGTGCTTTTGTGCCCTTTATTGCCTTGTGCTTCGGAACACTCCTTTTTGGGTCGGATTTCATCTTGATAGACCAAACTTCTAGAATTCCTGCAATTTCAATAATTCCATTAGTTTCGGAAATACAATTCAATACTTTGGGACTAAAAGGTTCTAATAAGCAGTCAACATCCCCACTTATCAACTCCCCCAAACTTAAGTCTTTGCTTGTCCTCAAGAAAATAAATTAGCTCCCACCTCCAAAAGTTAAGGGTCATTTCAGCGAGACAAAGGTGAGCTATCCACACATCAGTTGGGACCAACAATTACCCACACTACTCATGTATTATCAACAAGGCGACAAGTTAAACATTCATGCACATATAGTTCTAATGTGACATTTGAGCTTCAAGCATTGACTTTACTCATCAAGGGCTCTTGCTCTATCATGTAGGTCATGGTGGACTCCAAACTCTTCCTCCTCTACTTTCCATTTGCCTAGATTACTTAATAAATTTAGCAAACAATCCAAAGATTTATGAAAGGTTCACTCATCTCTCTCAAGAGAATGTCACAAGAACGACTTCAAGTACCATAAGCTTTCCCCTCATGTAGATCGCCAATAATGTAAGCTCACTCGGTTTGAAATCAAGTAGGACTTCTTTTGAAATGTAATGAAGGCTTTTGGGTTAGGGTGGGATACCGTATGGGTAAGTGGTTACACCTTTCTTTAAGCACTCCATCTTTCGTTTCTCGGCTCATACTTTGCCAATTCTTAGAGGCACTTTCTTTTCATTGGGCACTAGAGAGACTTAGCATCACTCCTTCTTGATCATTTCATTTTTTTCTTCCTTTTTTATTTCTCCATGTTTGTGATCAATACCTTTTTTTGAATCCGTTCAACCCTTCCACTTATTCACTTTTTGAATTTTTCTCTTTGTTCTTTTCTTTTCTTGCCTTCTCTTCTCATAGAGATCATTTCTTTTATCTTTTTTGTGACTTGATACCTTTTTCAATTTCCTTATCTCTCCCCTAAACTTATGGTTTAAGCCATTTGTTTCACAAGAGTGTTAAGGAAATTTCGGGTGCCAAGAGAGGGTCACGACAAAACGGGTAAAGGCTTGTAATATGGTTATCAAATGAGAAAGGCTAGAGGCTCAAAGGGGTTGACTAGGGATAATATCATTGGTTGGCAATAGAAAACTCAAACGGGACAAGGAGAGCCTACAATCACTTCTCAGACCAAGCAAAACTTAGGATTTCGCCTTAAAACACATTCGGGGCAATTTCTAGACCCTTCATATGGATACTTGGACTAGCAACAATTCATCTCACCCCTCACGCAACCGGATTATAAAAGAGGATTGAGTTGAGGGCCCACAATGACCACATTCAAGTTTAAATATCACTATGGTCCAATTAAATCACTCGATGATTGCAGTCAACCCAAGAGTTACAAAGTCACTAACTAGAGTTATTTCTTTCAAAAACCTTGTTTCTAACCATAAACACGTAGTTAAGTGTACTGGTTCCAATTGAAGCATGGATGACTCTTCAAGAATGACTTAATTAGGTATTTTTATTCATTACTACTACTATTATTACCTAAACACAAAAACAGACTCATTCCCTTAAGAAGGCTGTCACGCCATCCATCGTTGGGACGAGTCACCCGGTTCACACTAAAACTACCTTTGGAAAGAATTATGGCATTAATAAAATCAAATGCTTATTATCTACTAAAACATAAAAAGAAGCTACTAAGAAAAACAAAAGCTAATACACTACTACAATATTAAAAAAAAAAGCTAGTAAGCAAAAACAAAGATAAAGAAGTTAATGAACAAAACTACTAAGGATAAAATGAATCTACATAGTAAGAGAGAGAGAAGATATATACATACAAATAAGAAACGAGAGGATATCATTAAATTATTACAGGCCAAATGTATCAAATAAGACTAAAAGAGGGAAGAATGATAGAACTCCCTATGGCTCCTTGGACATCTTTGTGTCCCCAGCAATGTCATCATCCTCAGGATCAGCCAACTAAATCTCATAATCCTTAACTCTAGGTGTGGTTGGGTTGGCGAACATCTGACGCACTGCCTCAGTTGTGTCGGTAGCAAGGTCTGGCTCTTCAAGCTGGCCAGTTAGTGCCACTGGTGCAGATGGTGCTGCAGGATCTGGGGCGGAATGGTGTGGGTCAAGCAGCATGTCAAAGGGGAGATCTCCGATTGTAGCAAGCCTGGTCACCTGTCTCCGGAGCATGTCCACTGACTTCTTGCTGGACTGGGACTTTCTCATATTCTTTACTTTCTTTCCTAGCTCTTCAATCATCGACCCATGTTGTACCAAGGTATCCATAATAGTCTTCTGGTTCTCCAAAATTTTATTCAATGTCTCCTCATAGTTTGAAGGAACCTGTGATGCCTGTGAAATGGACTGTACTGCAATAGTACTGGACAAGTCAGAAAGCATTACAGTGGCTGTCGGTATCCAGTTGTTGAGACTCGCCAATGTCTGGCAGACTCGCAGTGCAGATAGTGGATGAGGAGGCACGGGCACTGGTTTCAAAGCCGAGGTGGGAGTTGTGGTAGGAGTTATAGTAGAGGCTGTGAAGGAGGGCGGAGGCATAGTTGCGGCACTGGAGGAAGGCTCGGCTTAAGTGGATGGAACATCAACTACCTCAACTACCATAGCTGGCTTATCAGACTGGCCTGCGGTGGTAAGAGGCTAAACTTTATTCTTTGGATTGTTCGTATCCATCAGTGAATACCAAGTAAAAGGCTTCTTCGGCCTCACCTTTGTGTCATAATCCCTCGGCTATACCCTTGCATCCGTGAGATATTCTATAATAGTGTTGGGATACTGGTAGGACAAGTCAACTTGCTGAGCAATCACTAAGATGTTGGCCAACATCACGGCACCCATATTGATAGGGTACCCGGATATAATAGAAGCAACCAAAACTGCCCGAGGAATCGAAAGATGATTCTCATTTTGGTTTGGGTCCTGTGTACTATAGATAAAGGTTTGCCATCCCTTTGCCTCGAAACTCAGAGAGTTCCGGTGGATAGGAACCCCAGCGGCAATCTATGGTGGTGGTGGCCATGGTGCTGCTAGAATCACCACTAACCAAGGTCGAACTACGTCTCCCAATGCATACTTCTCCAAATACTCCTTCGGCTCACTTTAAGGTTATGAACTTTTGTCATCGTTGTCCCCTTTTTCATATGCGCCACATTGGCGTAGAATTCCCGGACATGGTACTCTTTGGCATCTACTACACTCTGAGTGAACCACATCCATCCTTTACGCTCCCTGAACTGCCTCAAAACGGCTGGATTATACTTCTCTAAATCTTTCAACATAAACTGTCGCTCAAGGTGTTAGCGACCTCCTTGGCCACCAGGTATGAAAGATGGTGAAGGTAGACAAGCTAAGAAATCGATCCTCCCAAACCTCTTTCTTCTTCTACCTTTCAAGGCTAGTAGTTGTAGCATCTCCCCCCCTCTGCCATCATCGGGGATATCATAAATTGGAGCATCCTGCACCTCAGGGACTGGTGTAGATGATGGCTCAGAAGCCTGACTAGCACTCTCCAATCGTTCGGAAGTGCTATGAGATGAGGATGACTCGTCCCTTAGCTGGTATCTCCCTGGAGGCCTCGACTGTACGGCCGACTGCTCTTGATCAGAGGCTGAGTTTCCCTCTAATGCTTTCCTAGACAAGACATGTGATCTCATCTCGGAGGGATCTGCACCTCTCCCTCTACCGGCTCTAGATTTCTTTGTAATTGTCTTTTGTTGGCCAAAGGGTAAGGCACTCTTGCCTCGACCCCGAGAAGGTTCACCTCATCCTTTAGATGTGTCGTTGCATCCTCTAGATCGAACCATTGTATGTATCAAGAAAATGCGATTGTTAGTTGCAATTGAATGTTCAGACATACATAGGAGATATGCAAGTAAGCTATAAACCAGAAGACACAGTGAGGGTATACAATGATCTGCGGTCCGCACAATTTTTCTCACGGCTGCAGATGAGGACTTGTGGACCACACAATTTTGTTATGTGTCCGCAAAAGTGAAGTGCGGTCCGTACAATTTCACTTACGGCCGCACCTATGAAACCCAAAATAAGCCAACTCTCTGATGAAAGAGAAATGGTTGATGTGCGGTCGCAATATGATTTCTGCGATCTTCAAAATTAGACATACGTACGCACATTGGGGTAAAATAGTATAGACTCTCTGATGACAGTAAATATGCTATTCTATGGCCGCGATTGGAATTCTGCGGTCCGTACATTTTATCTTACGGTCGCAGAATAAGTTCTTCACTAAGTTGCCCTAAATTCCACATATGTGGACTGCGCGAATTCATGTGCGGCTGCAGAATTCCAAAGTTATGTACATGTTATTTTGTTTTCTATCTAGGTCATGCAATTTTGTGCACGATTTGTCATGGCAACATTATAGTGAAAATATGTTAACCCAGTCCCCATAGAGCATTTATTAGTTAACCCATTACATATTTACCCCCACATGGATACACAATTGAATTCTATATACAAATGGCCTAAAAGGACTAAAAATCTACAAATTAGAAGAAAAAGATTAACAAGAAATTGAAGCATACCAGATGAATGAGTGTAATGAGTGACTGATCACAGTTGTTGTGAGTGTGGACAAATGAAATCACCAAGAAAAGTTTAACAGAGGAATATTTTTTATGCTCAGAGCGTGAAAAACATATCAAATGACACTATTCCTCTATTTATACTTTTTGTTTACTAAGGGAAAGAAAAGTGAGTGTGGCCGCACATTTCCATGTGCGGTCCACACTCTGTTACCTGGTGAGCATCTCATCTGCGGTCCGCACAATGTTTTGTACGGACGCAGATTCCAAGTTTCTACCGTAGTTTTCATGTGCGGTCGCACATCGACCTTTTCTCTAACATGCTAAACTTCAGAGAGTTGGTATTTTCATTCTCTCATTTGTACAGTCCGCAAGCTAATCGTGCAGCCGCAATGTTCTTTTGTTGTAGCAACTAAAAAAAGTGTGGTCTGCACAAATCAACTGTGGTCCACATTTCATGCAACACTTAGCCAGAGTTCTGTCCACAATTCCTATAAGTCACACTCACCCCTGTAGCACACTTCAAATCAAGTTAGAATAAAAACAACACCTAACTACAAAAGGAAAATGAAAAGAAACATGGGTTTCCTCCCAAGAAGCGCCTGATTTAACGTCGCGGCACGATGCAGGATACCATCAATTGAAATGAATGGCCGCCACAAAGTGGCTATCTCCAACTTTTCCCAAGTAGTGCTTCACCCGGTGACCATTGACTCGGAATACTTAATTGTTTTTGTTCTTCAAGTCTAATGCACCAAAAGGTGTTACACACACAATTTCAAAAGGAACACTCCATTTAGACTTGCTTCTCGGGAAATATCCCCAACCTTGAGTTAAACAACAATATATGATCTCCCACATTGAACTCTTTGTTCCAAATGTATTTTTCATGAAGATATTTCATCTTTTCTTTGTACAAGGACGAACTTGCATAAGCATGGTACCGGAACTCATCTAAGTCATTCAAATGTGTAACCCTCAAGTTAGTGGCTACATCCCAATCAAGATTCAACTTTTTTATAGCCCACATGGCCTTGTGTTCTAGTTCCACCGGAAGATGACAAGCTTTTCTGAACACCAACCGGTATGGCGACATCCCGATAGGTATTTTTTAAGCTGTCCAATAAGCCCATAATGCATCATCAAGCTTCTTGGACCAATTTTTCTGATTAGCATTCACTGTTTTGGACAAGATACTCTTTATCTCCCGATTGGAGACTTCCACTTGCCCAAAGCTTATGGGTGATAAGGGGTCGTGACTTTGTGAGTAACACCATACTTGCTAAGCAAAGTGTCGAAAGCCTTGTTGCAAAAATGTGACCCCCCATATCTTATAATAGCATGTGGGGTACCAAACCTTGTGAAAATATTCTTCTTAAAGAAAGCCACCACACTTCTTGACTCGTTGTTGGGTAAAGCAACGGCCTCAACCCATTTGGACACATAATCAACCGCGACCAAGATGTAGGTGTTATCACAAGAACTCACAAAAGGTCCCATAAAGTCAATACCCCACACATCAAAAATATCAATCTCCAAGATAGTTGTGAGAGGCATTTCATTCTTCTTTGATATTTCACCGATCTCTTAACATTCATCACATCTCTTCACTAGCTCACTTGCATCCATGTAAAGAGTGGGCCAATAAAAGCTGCAACTAAGCACTTTGGCCGCTGTTCTTGCTCCACCATGATGACTAAGGGTGGACATAAAATCCACAAAATCGAATTCCAAACCGAACCAAACCGAATTAATTTGATATTTCGGTTTTAATATTTTTGGCATTTCGGAATATTTCGATACAAAACTTTCGATATTTCGGTATTTTGGTACAGTATACGGTATTGAGTTTTTGATTTTTTGGTATACTGAAATACTGAAATATTTAAGTCCAAGACCAACTGTATTTTTATTTCCAGCCCAATAACTAAACTAAGTAGCCTAACACCCCAAGCCCCCTAATTCCCTAATCCTTAGCGCTCAAGCATACTTATCGCTTATGGGCAGTACTTACTTACCCCTTTTCCCTTTTCTATTTTTCTAGCCCTAGACTTCTCTAAAGAATTGCAACATTGCTTAGCTGCTGCTGATACACGACTATAATAACAGAGGGCGACAACGACTTCATGACCTCGACGAGCGGCGACGACACTCCTCTCCTCGGTAATTTGGTATTAAGTTTGTTGTTTGGCATGTGTTTCATGTTTGGTTGATCTACTATAGTTTACTATTTTATATGTTTGGTAATGTGGTATTAAGTTTGTTCAAGCTTTTATAATGTAGTAACAACAATGTTCAAGCTTTTTAAGAGTTGCACTGTTCAAGCTTCGAAGACTTCCCCTCATACATTATGGGTATATTTGTTTGTGAAGGTTCAGTGTCAGCTGTCAAGAAAAACATATTCAGCTTTCCAAATAGCCCACTCCCCTTCAATGTGCCATAGCATTTGTTTGATCTTAATTTTCAATTTATACAAAAAAAATTTACTCTATTTTTGCTTGTTTGTCTTTTAAGTTATTTGGTCTTGTAATTGCAGAGGATGGAGGAGTCATTTGGGAGTTCGACAAATGAATCCTTGATTATTTTGCACTTCCTTCGTTTGCTCCATAGTTTTCCATTTTCTCTTTTCAATTATCATATGGAGTAGTTCACAACTTCACATTGGCCTCTATGGTTCAAAATTATGTATATAGGATAATACACAATTTATTTTCTAGCTATACATTTGAGGAGCAGTGACTACATTGATGTAGTTGATTAATCTTAGTTACATGAAAGACTTTGGTATGATACTGAAATCGTACTGAACCAAATAAGCAAATACCGAACCACACTGAACTACTTTGGTACAGTATTTGGTGCGCACGATTGATATACCGAATACCGAAGTACTTAACCGTAGTTATTAAATACCGAACTGAAGTACCGAACGCCCACCCCTAATGATGACCACTATATGGCAAAGAATGACAAGCCCAAGAATTTCAATGTGATCTTCTTACGGTACACATCTTCTAATCACCCCATCTGTACAAATCTGAAAAGGTATGGTTTATTCCAATAATAATCTTGACTATCCCGTTTGAGCTTCTTCCTTTCATTTGAAGAGAACTCATCCAGAATGATTCCACACACAAGAAAATTTTCTAGATCCACGAACTGTGACACCATTTTCATTGAAATAGCCAAGAGTTGTTGATCAGGGAAGGAGTCATTGATTTCAAGACCATCATGTGGCCTCCCCTCCTTCTCCAAACGAGACAAGTGATCCACCACTTGTTTTTCACTCCCTTTTCTATCTTGGATATCAATATCAAAATCTTGCAACAAAAGTACCCATCTCATCAACCGAGCTTTTAAGTCTTTCTTGCTCATAAGATACCGAAGCGCCGTATGATTCGTGTGGACAATGACTTTTGCACCCATCAAGTATGGGCGAAACTTCTCAATTGCAAACACAATGGCAAGCAGCTCTTTCTCCGTAACGGTATATTTGACTTGAGCATTATTCATGGTCTTACTATCATAGTAGACCGTATAAAATGTTTTGTTGATGTGTTGCCCCAAAACAGCTCCAACCGCTACGTCACTTGTATCACACATGAGTTCAAAAGGGACACTCCAATTTAGAGCGGAGATGATGGGGGTAGTTGTTAACTTGAACTTTAATAATTCAAAAGCCCTCTTGAAATCATCATTGAAGTTGAAATTAGCATCCTTCTCAAGAAGCTTGCACAACAGGTTCACCACCTTAGAGAAATCTTTGATGAAACGTTGGTAAAACCCCGTGTGGCCTAAGAAACTTCGCACACCCTTTACTGAAGTTGGAGGTGGAAGTTTAGAAATCATCTCAATTTTTGCCTTGTCAACTTCAATTCCATATCTTGAGATTTTGTGGCCAAGGACAATGCCTTCCTCGGCCATGAAATGGCATTTCTCCCAATTAGGCACCAAATTTGTTCTTCACATCTAACCAATACTTTATCCAAATTTTCAAGACAATTATCAAAAGAATCCCCAACCACCGAAAAGTCATCCATGAAAACTTCAATGTAGTCCTCCACCATGTCCGTGAAGATATCCATCATACACATTTGAAAAGTTGCCGGTGCATAGCACAAACCAAACGGCATCCGCTTGAAGGCGAAAGTGCCATAGGGACATGTAAAGGTTGTTTTCTCTTGATCTTATGGAGTAATACGAATTTGGTTGTATCCCGAATACCCATCAAGAAAGCAATAGAAAGCATGTCTGGCCAATCTATCAAGCATTTGGTCTAAGAAAGGAAGTGGAAAGTGATCCTTCCTTGTGACTTTGTTGAGCTTGCGATAGTCCATACACACCCTCCATCCAGTCACCGTTATTGTAGGAATCAACTCATTCTTGTCATTGGTCACCACCATCATACCCCATTTCTTTGGGACACATTGAACCGAAGAAGTCCACGAACTATCGAAGATGGGGTAGACCACCCCGGCATCCAGCCACTTGATAATCTCCTTCTTGACAACTTCTTGCATAGCCTCATTGAGTCTCCTTTGAAGATCTATAGATGGTTTGGCGCCATCCTCCAACTTGATCTTATGCATGCAAAAGGTGGGGCTTATCCCCCGAATATCTGCCAATGTCCACCCAATAGCCTTCTTCTTCTTCTTCTTCTTGTGTAGCACCGCCAATATGGAATCTACTTGTACGTTAGTCAAATAAGAGGAAAGAATAACCAGTAAAGTAGAAAAAGGGCTAAGAAATTCATACCGAAGATGTGGAGGTAGTGTCTTCAACTCAAAGGTGGGAGGCTCTTCAATAGAAGGCTTTGTAGGAGGAGTTGTCTTATTTTCAAGATTCAAAGATAATTGCTTGGGTGCATAGTTATACGACCCCATTTCTTGTAAAGAGTTCACACATTCCATGAAGCCATCCATCTCGTCATCATCAAAGTTGAGCAAGATGGCCTCCAACATATCACCAACATTAATTGTAGGACTTGTGTCATCAATAATAACATCGGTCACCAAGTCCACAAACGAACACACCTCATTGCTATTTGGTTTCCGCATGGAATTGCACATATGGAATACCACATTTTCATCACCAACCCGGAATGTAAGCTCTCCGGCTTTAACATCACAAAGAGCCTTTTCCGTAGCAAGGAAAGGTCTCCCAAGAATAATCGTCACTTCATAATCAACCTCACAATCTAGAATGACAAAATCCGCCGGAAGAATGAATTTATCAACACGAACCAAGACATCTTCAATCACTCCCAAAGTCCTCTTTATAGTACGATCGTCCATTTGCAATCTCATAGAAATGGATTTTAGTTTCCCAATCCCCAAAGTTTTGAAAACCGAATAGGGTATCAAATTGATACTTACCCCAAGATCACAAAGAGCTTTAGCAAACTCGGCACTTCCAATTGTACAAGGAATCTTTAAAGCACCGGAATCCTCCAACTTAGGAGCCATTGAATGCACAATTGCACTCACTTGATGAGTGACTTTGATAGTTTCAAAATTCATTGACCGCTTCTTTGTCACGAGATCCTTCATAAACTTTGCATAACCGGGTATTTGTTCCAAAGCTTCAACTAATGGCACATTGATTGAGAGACTCTTCATCATTTGAATGAACTTCTTGAATTGGTTCTCACCATTTTTCTTGGTAAGTCTTTGAGGGTATGGAGGTGGAGGTGGAGGCTTAGGCAATGGTTCCTTAGAATTTTGCACTACCGGCTCCGGTATGTCAATAATGTGATCCCTAGACGGGTTCACCTCCTCTTGAGTCTCAAAGGCAAATTTCCGAGCTCATTGTTCGACATAGTTGTACCTACGATTTCTCACACAAGTTAGTAACATGGAAGGAAAAGAAGATATTCCAAAATTACACCCAAATATATAGCTAACATCGTTTTAATTCCCCGGCAACGGCGTCAAAAATTGATCCACGTTCAATCCGCACTCAATAATGAGTGGAAATGGTTGTTGGAAGAATAATACCCAACAAGAGTCGGGATCGATTTCTACAGGGAGTTACTAGGGGTGTTAGGAGTATATACTTGATAAAAGTGAAAGGAATAGCTAAATTACACTTCCACAACAACTTTTGATTTCTAATTCTAATTTTACTCTAGCAATTATAAGCTAAGAAAAGCAACTAGAAGCGAATCAGTATTTTTGGTGTTTTTTCAAATAGTTTAAAGGTCTAGGGATGTGACCATAACCTAGGTGTTTGCCTAATGGGATAAAGACGCTAATGCTTGTTTTGGTGATTGGGGTGCATTATATCTCTCAACTCTATGTTATCCACTCAATACATCTCGGTCAGAGAGTGATTTTGCCCAATTTGGCTTTCTCAAGTCCAAATGGGTATCAACCAAAACAGTTGATAAGAGCTCAAGTTGGGTTCTTACTATCTCTAGTTTGATCCCTTTAATTGGGTTAATCAATCTCTCAATTAACCCAATTCCTTATTAGCTAAGTTATCCTAGACTAGGTCTCTCTTAGCTTTCTCAAGTAAAGACTAAGTCAAATAGGCATGAATCAATATTTGCAACCATTAATTCTAAAATTGATGCATGAACTAAGCTAAACAATCAACACTCAATCATAAACAAGCACTAAATTAATTACCCATAAGGTTTACACACTAGGGTTGGGTCACAACCCTAGTAAATATCTAGTTACTCATAATGGAATTTGCAAAAAATAAAGAAACAAAACTAATTAAACTTATAATTGAAGATTAAAATGATGAAATCTAATGTTAAAATACTCAAATAAGCTAAAACTTCCTAAAATAGCTAAAAGAAACGGCTACAACAGCTTTGTATGTTCTTTACCTAATTTTGTAAAACTTGTCTATTTATACAGGGACAAAAATCGCGGACAAAAATGCCACTCGGGAGGTTCTGCGGCCGTGCAATTTCATGTGCGGTTCGCAGATTTCTTCAGTTGGTAGGAAGGAGGTTTCTGCGGCCGCACATTTCTAGACTGCGGCCGCGAGGCAAACTTCTGCGGCCGCACAATTCTTGTGCGGTCCGCACTTCACAAAGGCTTCAGAACTTGCTCTTCTTGCATATTCCCTGAACTTTGTATCTTTGTCAGTAAAAGCCTAGTTTTACGGCCGCACAATTTCATGTGCGGTCCGCACATCGCTGAAAGTTTTGTTGAATTTTGCTTCTTGGTTTGCAGCCGCAGATGGAATTCTATAGTTCGCAATTTCTTCTGCGGACCGCACATTTGTGCTTTTGCGTCCTTTATTGTCTTGTTCTTTGGAACACTCCTTTTTGAGTCGGATTTCATCTTGATAGACCAAACTTCCAGCATTCCTGCAATTTGTACAATTTCATTAGTTTCGAGAACACAATTAAATACTTTCGAACTAAAACAAAAGCTAAAAAATGTTAATAAACAGTCAAAATCTCCACTTATCAATTCTCCCATATTTAAGTCTTTACGTGTTCTCAAACAAATAAATTAGTTCCCACCTCCAACGATATAGATACGAAGATTTCGAACCTTGCTTCCTAGATATAGGACCTTATAAATGCTTAGCCATGTTTCACACGGCTTGTTATCAAGTTTCTCGTTGGCTACCTCATAACTTATGAAAAGTAGCCATAGTTAAAGCCCTATATCTCCTGCCTAATGCTATTTTCCGTCATAATCAAGGATGGTGAAATATTGGGAGATCTACACAAGTTATTTGACAAATACTCCCTCCGATTCCATTTCAGTATCTTGTTACACTTTTATTTGGTATGTTTTAAATAGAATACTTCATCTGTTTCAATTTATGTGAACTTATTTCCTTTTCGGTCCGTGTCAAAAAGAATGATCGCTTTCCTTATATAAAAATAATTTACCTTTATGCAATGATTTATAGCCACACAAAATATATGTGCCTCATTTTACACTACAAGTTCAAAAGTCTTATCTCTTTTCTTAAACTATGTACTCAGTCAAATGGGTTCACATAAATTGAAACTGAGGGAGTATCTCTTTTTATATTTAGTAAGATTGTAAATGTAGTATCTTGTTTTATCTTCGATGACCCTCCCTTATTTAAAGGATTCTTTGGATATGATAAACACCTTTAGTTTATAACAAGATTAAAAACTTTTCTTTACATTTTTAAATTTGTGTCAGGTAAAACTAAGGTAAATAAATGAAATCTATATAGACACTCTATCTCATTTTTCAAACTCAGACTTGATTTCCCACTCCACGTTGGCTTATACATGTTGTTTTCTTATAAATAGCCTCTAAATCTCTCTCGTATGACTAACAACACAGAGCTCTCAAGTTTGAGAAATGGTCAGCTCTTCTCTTCAATCCCCAATAGCCAAAAAGTAATTTTCCGTATTTTCTTTATTCATTATCTTCTTCTTGTCTTCTGCACTTAGAAATCACTATTTTAACTCATTTTTGCAGGCTAGAAGGTAAGGTAGCATTTATAACTGGTGGAGCTAGTGGCATAGGAGCAGCAACAACTAGGCTATTTGTTCAACATGGTGCAAAAGTTACAATTGCAGACATTCAGGACAACCTCGGAACTTCCTTAGTACACGAGATTGGCACAGAGAAGGCAATCTTTATCCATTGCAATGTCGCGATTGAATCGGATGTTCAAAATGCAGTAGATGCAACAATTGAAAAGTTCGGTAAGCTCGACATAATGTTCAGTAACGCTGGTGTATTGGGTAAGCCAATATCCAGCATCTTAGAGGTCGATTACGACATAATTAAGACAGTGTTCGATGTAAACATTATTGGCTCCTTCTTTTGCGCGAAACATGCTGCTAGAGTGATGATTCCATTCAAGAAAGGTTCCATTATATTCACAGCAAGTGTTGCAACAGTGGTCTCTGGTCTTGCCCCGCACGCATATGCAGCATCAAAGTGTGCGGTTTTGGGGCTATCCAAGAATATTGGAGTCGAATTAGGAAAGTACGGAATAAAAGTTAATTGTGTTTCTCCTCATTACGTTGGCACACCACTTGCATTAAATGGGCTTGGAATAGCTGAGAGAGAAATGGCGGACAAATGGATTGCAGAAGGAGGAAATTTGAAAGGAGCATTATTAGATGAAGAGGAGGTGGCAAAAGCAGTGCTATATTTGGCAAGTGATGATTCCAAATATGTGAGTGGTATGAATCTCGTTCTTGATGGTGGTTTTAGCACTACAAATGTGGCTTTAGCCTACGACAAATTGTTCCCATCAGACCACCAATAATTAAAGCAGTGTAACTATTTGCTCGGAGGAGGAGGAGGAAGGGATCTTGTTAAAGCAATGCTTATTAAATATGGGATTAAATAATTAAAGACAACAACAACAACCTAGTATAATCCCACAAGTGGGGTCTGGGGAAGGTAGTTTGTACACAGACTTTACCCTTACCCTAGGGTAGAGAGACTGTTTCTGATAGACTCTCGGTTCTCTCCCTCCAAGAACTCCCCACCTTGCTTTTGGGGTAACTCGAACTCACAACCTCTTGGTTGGAAATGGAGGATGTTCACCACTAGAGCGACAATCTTATATATATATATATATATATATATATATATATATATATATGTTGTATTCAAATTATATTGATCAGATCATTTGACTGATCAGACTATCCAATATGGAAATTATGAAGTCAATAACAATAAGGCAAGGATTATTAAGGATACGAACTAGTTGGGTTTAAATCTTGTTCTTTGCTGGTGCACATACATTATATAGGGTGTTCTTAGGAGTGTTATAGATTGTTTAGACATTTGTAGTGTAAATTTCACAAATGCTATGCACCTATGATTCTTTTTCATCAAAATCATATAATTATATTTTCTCACATAAAAATCACGAAAGTTTCACTAACTCACAAAAAGGATTTAGTGACTGAAAAATCATTTTCTTATTTCACATTCTTTTATTATTTATTTTCAGTATAAGAAATAATAACTCAATTAAAATAAAAATATATATACTTTTAGCAGCTTCAAAAATAATAGTCGACAAAATATATAATTTGTATGTATGTGTATTATATATATATAATAGACATATTTTATACATTTTTGATTAGCGGATGCAATTAGTTTCGTCCGACCAATCAATTTTTTGCCCTTAAAATAGAAATCACCCAATTCGACTCAATACCCATATACATAAAAAAACAAATGATACTAAAATTGAATCGTTCACCAAAAAAACGTAGTTTGAAATGCATGAGATTCTGACAAAAAAGGTATGGATACGTAGAGACCTTTTGAAATAATAATGCTATCAATTTCAATGAAAATCTTAAAAAGAATAAAAAACGATAGAAGTATCGTGTTTTGGGAGGATTCACTTTTAGTATTATTTTAATTTATGTATATGGGTATTGGGTAGAATAGGATCGGGTTCGGTTGGTAATTTCTATTTTAATTGGGTTATTATTATTAGAATAAAAATAAAAAATAAAAAAAACGTGGAATAAAAAACAATTACAAGAAAATTTTGTTTTCCCGTCATTTTGATTTTTGTGTGAGTTAGTGAAAGTTTTATGATTGTTGTATGAGAAAACATAGTTGTATGACTTTAGTGAATAAAGATCATAGTTATATGACCATTACATGCGTTGCGCGTGTACCGTATATTTTTAAGTTCATTCTAAAAAGACAGAAATATAGTCGACTAACTTGAAAAACATATTTTTTTTCTCATGATCAAAATGCAAATTATTCAATTATTTTGGCAAATACTATATAGGAATTATTTCCAACATAATGAAAAATAATAAATTATTATTGCAAAAATAGATTAATTCAACTGCTACAGTATGATTAATCTATAATTCTTCCTTTATCTAAACACATAATCATGCATCTTCGACTCTTCATCTGGATGCATTTGGATGTTGTTATCTATGAAAAGTAAGAGTATATGATTGTAGTAGTATTACTTGCAATTGTGTGATTATGAACGGGTTGCGTTCATAGAATATGAAATTCAAGCTAATCAAAATTAGAATTTATTCTTTTTATCAATTCTCACATATGTAGCGCTTTAATTTTCTTGTGTGTCTATAATCAGTTCCCATTTAAATAAAAGGTTTTCAAAAGTAAGCCTAATTTGATTCAAAAATATATTTAAATTGTTTATATTTTCTAAACTTTATTACAAAATTTACAAAAGCATTTTTCTTTTTATTGTTAAATTTTTTATGAATTCTTCTTTTTTGGTATTTATTTTTTTCTGTAATAAATATATACAAATAATTTTCGGCAAATTTTAACCTCATTTTCTTATTTAGTATTTTATTTTCACGTATAAAATGGTAAATGCAACAATATTACTCAGTGAGATAATTTTTGCTCCTAAAGATATCCCTTTGAAAAGATTTAGTACTAACCTCAAATATATTCTAAATGAAATAAAAGGCAAGCGGTGTACAAAGTTAGAAGAAAAAGAAAGAAAAAATACTCCTAAATTGAAAGATGTCGAATATCCTTGTCTGCAATTGAAAGTGCTTATTTTATATTCCTAAATTTTTATGTAGTTGAAAGTATATCAATTCTAGAATTGGAAAGAATTAAAAATTAAAATCTTAAGTATTAGAAAAATAATTAGATAATTATTTTTAAATATTAGAAAAAATTAAATGACTATTCTTAAATATATAAAAAATAATTAAAAGACTAATTTGTCTAGTGTGAACTTTATTTTAAAAGGGTAAAAATGATGAATTTTGCTAAGGGCCTTCGTGCTTTTAATATAGTATAAATATAATGTAGAGATGAGTAAGATGCGTAGAACCCCTAATTAATTTGTCTTAAAAAGACATAATTGAGTCTTGGAAATGAAATAATCCCAAAAAGAATTTCATTAACCATGCATATGCTCTAGAAGTAGAGTAGTTGTAACGAGTTCATTTGAATCCAATACTTTTAATACGGAACATAAATTTATATATAATTGCTTTTTTAAAATTACAATAAATGATAGGCACGAATCTATACTTTTTAAAATATAATATGCTTAACGCTAAGAATTTTAAAAACTAAGTAAACCCATAGATGTGAATTGCACACTATTTTTCTTTTTACTAGTTGTTAGTGAGGATTTTTAATTAATAGGTAGAATAACCTAGTTGGCATCTCTACTTACATCGATTTAAATACCCAGCCTCCTACTTCACCAAGTTTCAACCACACACTTGAACTTGTTTAAATACTTTCTCGTTCCAGTTTATGTGAACTTATTTCTTTTTTGGTCCGTTTTAAAAAGAATGACTCCTTTCTAAATTTGGAAACAATTTAGCTTAAACTTACAATTCTACCCTTAATAAGAATCTTTATAACCACACAAATACTCTGGATCTCCTTTTTGTTTTGTTTAGAACCACAAATTTTAAAAAAAATTATTTTTTTTTAAACTTCATGTCCACTCAAACATGTTCGCATAAATTGAAACGGATGGAGTATATTCTTTTAAGCACCTCCAACCCTGCGTGTATCTCAATCTTTCATACGTGAATGGCACATCAGATCTATATTAGTTACCGCGTCATAATCAATTTCAGTAATTATAAATTTGATTAAAAAAATTAAAATAAGAAAATGAAAAAAACTCCTATCATTCTCTTTGGTCCTCAAAACTCAGAGAAAGATATACAATTCTGAATCTTCCATTCTTATTCTCTTTGCACCTATAAATTCCTTGGTGCTACCATTTAAACCCTTTTTCTCATCCATTTGAGTTTATAAAATAAGCTTTTTAATCAAACCCCATCAAAAAAGTAAGTTCTTGAATCGTCACCAGAACTAAAACCCACAAAGAGGATCCAAAAATGATTCCAAAATTACAGGAAAATTAAAGAATTCAAATCGAATAACATATTCAGTTTTTTTTTTTTTGGTTCTTTGGAATATAAAGCAAAATCAATCAATTCCCAAAGCTCACCTAAAATACGAAAAAATCAAGGATTAAAATCAAATTAGACAACCAATTTTCTTTTGAGAATATATATAAAATAAATCAAAATAAACAGCAAAAGAGACTGTTGGCGTAGCTGAGATTTGAACTGAGTTGGACCATGAAACGAGGAAAAAACAGAAAGAGAAATTTTTATTCTATTAGGAATTTAGCATATTTTCTTAGACTTTATCTTTTGTTTAGATTTAAAGATATATATGGAGTAGCATATGATTTTATTGGTTTATTGAGAAGAAATAAAAAGGTGACAGTGACATCAAAAAGGAAGAAGAAAGGTATGGTGGCTGAGTTTGAACAAAAATGGGATCCTTTTTTCTATTATTTTTCGGACCTTTTACCCCTCTTTCTCTTGCCTTTTCTTTTTTGTTTTTATTTATTTTAATCATTTTTAAAGTTAAGTTCACCCATTCACGCTACTCAAACACGTGAATATCATACATTTTGTCCAATTCATCTATATCATTGGCAAGTATGTTCTGTCAAGGGGTTTAAATTATTAGATTTGAACAAGTTTAGGTATTCAAATGAAACCCGGTGAAATAGGAGGGTCGGGATATTAAACCAATGCAAGTAATAGGCACATTTTAAATATGCATTGGGATTTTAATCGGTCAAGAATTAGTTGAAGTATTAAAATGACAATTGAAGCTAAGTTTAGGAGCTAGTTAGGTAAGCTTTGAATTTATGATTTACAATTGCCATGTTAAACTAGTATACCTAATCTAAGTGAAGAGCATAAACAAGTACATCTTCAGCTCCAAGCGTGATAGTTTTTATTCATTTGTTGCGAATAGTTTCTTTCCGTCACAAATAACAAGTCAAGATGTAGTGAATGAGCTGGCGAGAAGTATGGTCCCGCACCTACAATTGCATACTAATTATTTTTGTATGTAATTAGACACGTTTCGAGTTTAACTAATTAATAGGTTTGAAATTTTCGAACCTTGCGTCCATGGTCTTCTAAATGCTTAACTTCTCAAAGAGTTGAGTTACATGTGTTTATCCTTAAAACGGTACAATTGAATTTGTTACGTAGTTTGTAAACAAGTGAACTGATTTAATACAAAATGATGAATAAATTAATTAAAAATAACACTTAGCATTAAAATCAAAAAAAATGGCAAGCTTGACTTGGGGAGCAATACTTCCGTGGACAGAAGAGTAATATTAGACATGAAGTAAAGTTGTATTATTTAGCTTGAGAATAGAGTATAACATAAGTTTTGCCAAAAATTTCATGTCTTTACAATGGTTGTTGAAGCCACTATTTATAGCAATACCTAGGAAACAAGATGCGAGGATCAAGCCCCTCTTAAATAAAAACAAAGGGGGCTATTGATGAATGTTTAACGACAGGCCATGAATGCCAAAATTCTCTGCAATGGATACCCATTTAATTCTAAGGAATATTCTTCATTAAATGTCATCTGGTGACAAACATTCGACCTGCTCCCGTTGATTATGCTCCCTTTGGTGGTCTATCCGATACCGTCTACAGCTGTTGTTTCCGACCTTGGTTCTTACTCTATTCACCTTCCATCTGTCTTCGGTTCCATGTGCCACGCAATTATTCGATCATTTAATCGAGCCAGTCGGGATACTTTACCTCCCTTATTAAATCGATGTCAAGTAATTGAGTTACCTCTTGCTTAACAAATCTGTTTCTAACCTCGGATATTGGGCATTTTTTTGCCTCGTCGGAGGGATGCTTGGGTCCAAGTTTAGCTTATGCACGGTCACCTCTAGAGGGATACCTGTCATATCCGAGTGCGACCATGCAAAACAATCAACGTTAGTTGTAAAAAAATCAATAAACCCTGACCTGAGCTCGGGATTGAGTCTTGTTCCCAGTGAAGTTTTCTCTCCAGGAATTCCTCAAACAAAGCTACTTATTCGAGTTCTTCTACCGTGGACTTGGTTGCGTATGTCTCTTCTGGTACCTAAAAGTATCTCGATACCTGGTGGGATCCCGACGGCTCCTCATCTTTATCATCTTCGCTCGGCTCGAAAATAGGCGTCAGTTCCTGTAATTGCTATTTATTGGGTTCCTTCCCCTTATTGCTGGAAACTGACATTGTATTCATTTCTCTTACTATCGTTTGATATCCTCTTATCTGCTTGATTCCCTCTAGGGTCGGGAATTTTAGCAGTTGGTGATAAGTTGATGCATGGGTCCCTTTATTGTCATTAAGAGGGACTTGATCATATGATCTTGTTTCCTAAGTATAGCTATAAATCAATGACCATTGTAAGAATACGAAATTTCTGGCAAAACTTATGCTATAATTTATTCTCAAGCTAAATAATACAACTTTACTTCATGTCTAATATTACTTTTACTTCTGTCCACGGAAGCATTGCTCCCGGAATCAGGCCTGCTATTTCCTTTGATTTTAACGCTTAGTGTTATATTTAATTAACTTATTTATCATTTTGTATCAAATCGATTCCTATGTCTATAAACCACGTAACAAATTCAATTGTACCATTTTACGAGTAAACAGTTTGGTACCCACCGTGGGGCTTAGACAATTGTGTAATTGAGTTGATCCTTGCATATATTACTAACTCGTTTGATTCCTTGTTTCATAGCAAAAAATCAAAAAATGGTAGCTTACGGTGTCAATATCGCACACAATGTTGAGGCGCACGAAAATCTGCATCAACATGAGGATTGAAATAGTGACAACCGCAATGAGGGAGACGTAGAAACTCCGATCGCGGACAACATCCCCAACATGTGTGGGAAATGACTCCCGATGACACTGAGGACGAGCGTGTTGCAAAAATAGTAAAGATCTTGAGAGAGCAGGAAAAAGCCATCATGTGCCATCTCTCAAGTCAGGACCAGGTGATGACCGAATAAAGCAGGGCATTATCAGGCACTTCCAACAACGCAAATGGAAGATGCCCAGCTCTTCCGGGCATTCTAGCAAATCAAATGTCTCAAAGAATTGATAATAACAACCCGAGGGATGAGGCCAGCTTCGACGGAGCCGGGGGGACCGGTAGCGGTTTCGGTAACGACAACGGTAATGATCCCTTCAAAATTGAACACATGAGATTAATGAGGGAAATCAACGAGCGGATAGATCAAAATGCGAAGGAGTTCCAAGCCCGAATGGATCAAATTCTGGTCGCACCACCAATTTCGAAAGGTCCAGATTCGAAGAAGTACACCCAGTTGCCGTTTAAGCCGAGCACAACACCATAATTGCTTCCAAACTGTTCAAAATACCGGACATACCAAAGTACGATGGGATTTCAGAGCCTCAGGAGCACATCACAACTTATACAATGGCAGTGAAAGGAAACGACTTTGCCAACATGAGATTGAGTCGGTTCTGCTGAAAACATTCAGAGAAACCCTCACGAAAGGAGCTTTGACATGTTATTCACTCCACCTGAACACTCAATAGACTCCTTTGAAATGCTCGTAGCTTCTTTCATTAAGGCATATGTAGGGGCCAAAAAGCTCCAGGCCCGTAAGGCGGACATATTCAGAATTGCGCAACGAGAGTCTGAATTGCTGCGTGAGTTCATGATCGGGTTCCAAAAAGAAAGGATGTTGTTACCGGCCATGCCAGATGAATGGGAATCTGAGGCGCTCACTAAGGGTCTAAACCTGGGAAGCTCCAACGCCTCCTGAAAGTTGAAGGAAAGGCTACTCGAATTCCAGACGACCCCTTGGGTGGATGTCCATAACCTCTATGAATCGAAGATAAGGATAGAAGATGACCAGCTCGGGTTCCCGACATCAACCAAGGGACGCGACCGAGACAAGAATCGGGATAAATTCAACGATGATTTTGATACAGATCGGCGATCTTCTAAGGAACGATTCTTGCCATATGGGAGAGCCGAAAGACACAGCAGCAAAGGATTCTGGTGCGTGAATAGGTTTGCCTCCGATAGAAGAACTGACCGCAGCTAGAACAACAGGTCATTGCAAGACAGAGAGGTATCTGAGTCCTGGGATTACACTTATCCCAGGTTGTTAGTGTACATATTCAATATTAGCATCGTGAATTGGTATTGGCAATGAGGAATATCAAAGAGTCATGATTCCCGAAGCCAATCAGATCTGATCCAAGCCAAAGGGATCCCAATTTATGGTGCGAATATCATGGGACTCATAGCCACAGAACTGGGGACTGATGTCATATGTGCGAGGAGGTGGAAATGCTACTGAAGAATGGCCATCTCAGGGAGTTCTCGAGCGACCGAGCCAAGAATAATTACGGCCGCAACCATGACAACATAGAACCCTCGAAGATAGGGGAAGATCCTCCACGACTAACTATCAACATGATTTTCGGAGGGAATGAAATCGATGGTGTAACCTTCTCGGTGGCCAAAAAGAAAACAATATCGGTAACCCACAGCAAGAGACTCCGGGAAGTCGCAGAAGACGACATCTTCTTCACGGAAGAGGACACCAACGGACTTTTCCTGCCGCACAATGACGCCCTGGTAATTTCTCTTAATGTTCTAGATTTTAAAATTAAACGTGTTTTGGTTGACCTAGGAAGCTCATGCAACATCATTTAATGGAGAGTGCTGGAACAACCTAAATTAACCGGAAGCGCCATTCCGGCAACAAAACTCCTCGATGGGTTCAATCTGGCGAGTGTGACAACCCGATGGGAGATCTTGCTGCCCATGAGTGCCGAATGGGTCACAAAGACCACCTTATTTGAAGTGGTGGATGGTGAGATGGGCTAAAACATATTCCTCGGTAGACCATGGTTACATGAGGTAATGGCATGCCATGAATGTCAAAATTCTCTACAACGGTTGCCCATTTAATTCTAGGGAATAATCTTCATTAAATGTCATCTAGTGACAAACATTCGACCTGCTCCCATTGATTATGCTCCCTTCTGGGTCTATCCGATACCGTCTGTGGCTGTTGTTCCCGGCCTTGGTTCTTAATCGATTCATCTTCCGTCTGTCTCCGATTTCACGTGTCACACAATTATTCGATCATTTAATATAAAACAATTTACCCTACACAATATGCACTCGCAATGTTATATGCACTCACATAACTTCATACTCAAGTCATTTAATGGGTAATATAACAGTGAGTCACCTATTCTAACAAATGAAAATACCCTAATGATCGATGTAAAGACTGCCAGTGTGTATAATTTGGATCCCTTCTCAAAAGCAACCATAGCTTTAAAGCGCTAAATCTTCGGCTTAATGTTGCTTACCAGAACTTACAATCAATTATTTAACTCTATGACACTGTTTCTTGTGGGAGGGCAATATTGGGGAGGATAGGGAAATATGGTGAAATCTTGTGGAACCCACATATGCTTTGAAAAATATTGTCGAGGAAATAGGCCTTCATTGCTTTTTACAATGTTAAAATTAAGAAAGTATCCTTTTTCGATCTCTTATGTGTAAAAAAAATAGATCTCTTATGTGTAAAAGCAAATCTCCTATGTGTAAAAAAAAAGGAAAAAGGGCCAAATATACTCCTCTACTTTCATATATTGTCTATATTTAACCTCTGCTATATTGTCAGGCCAAATTTGCCCCTACCGTTATACTATCGTTCCAAATTTACCCTTATTATCAGCAAACTATTAAAAATACCACTTGATCTGTTAAGTAATCCAAAATCTCCCAAATTCTTTTTATCTAAATCACTTGTTGTTCTTTTTGCTCCATTATTTTCAAAAATTACTATTAATGTGAATGTTAAAGTTACTAGACTATACAAATTATTCATAATATTTTTTAATTACCAATGCACCTATTTCTCTTCTTGTAATAAATAAAATTGGATTAGAATCGTCACGACCCAAAAATCACACCTGTCTTGATGGCGCCTATCTCAATACTAGGCAAGCCGATAACATCAATAACCCAAAATTTCTTTTAAATACTAAAAACATAATAATTAAGTTTAAGAGAAAATTCCACAAATAATGGATATAAATACATTCCCAAAATCCGGTGTCACTAAACATGAACATCTATACATCACTAGTCTGGACAATACGGTCTATAATAGTCTGAGACCAGATACAGTAAACAAGGAGATAGGGAAGGAGAGACAAGGTCTGTGAAATATGGCAGCTACCTCTGAATCTCCGAAAAATCAACTGTGCGAAAGAATCAATACCCATTGTGTCCGAGATCACCTGGATCTGCACACGAAGTGCAGGTGTAGTATGAGTATAACCAACTCAGTAAGTAACAATAATAAATAAGAACTGAATGCAGTGACGAGCTTCATAGCTAAGTCAAAATACAATAATTTTCAACATAAAAGGGTAGGCATGCTCCAAGTTCAACATTTAAAATTCCACTACAATTTCATATCAGCTTCGATTGAAACAGAAGATAATGTCTTTCAGAAATTTCCAAAACAGTGATATATGACAGTTGAAATGGAGCAATAATGAAATCAATGCATCATCTCAGAGTAATAGTCACTCAGTCCTCTCATTCACTCCAACCTCACATTCACTCTTTCCTCACAGTCACTCCTTCCTCTCAATCACTCAGCACTCAGCACTCGCACTCAGTAGGTACCTGCGCTCACTGAGGGTATGTATAGACTCCGGAGGGGCTCCTTCATCCCAAGCGCTATAATCTGCACGGACAACTCACGTGCTATAATAAGCCAATCTGGCTTGCTGCGGCGTGCAACACGATCCCATATAGTATCAATATCTGGATCCGGACGGATAACTCACGTGCTATAGTATCAATATCTGGATGTGCACGGACAACTCATGTGTTTCACGAACAACTCACGTGCTATAATAAGCTAATATGGACTGTTACGGCGTGCAACCCGATCCCATAATTATCCTCAGAATCAGGCCCTCGGCCTCACTCAGTCATTAATCTCTCTAGTCTCTTAGGCTCATAATGTCATAAAACTAGCCCAAAATAATGATATGATGTATCGATAAATAAAAACGGAGACTGAGATATGATATGCAATGAATGAATATGACTGAGTATGAAATTACATTTTAAACATATAATTCGACATTAGAAATGACCTCAGTGGGTCCCAATAATACCAACATTTGCCTAAGCATGATTTCTAACATAAGTCACAACTCATCTTCTCTAACACATAAAAATACATGCAAAAATACAAGTTAATTGACTATATAGCTCTACGGAATCAACCGAGTCTCAATTTCTATGGCACATGCCTACACGCCCGTCACCTAGCATATGTGTCACCTCAAAACCGATCACATAACACAAAATTCGTGGTTTCATACCCTCAAAACCAGATTTAGAACTATTACTTACCTCAAACCGTGTAATTATTTATTCTGCAATGCCTTCGCCTCGCGAATCGGCCTCCAAACGCCTCGAATCTAGCCACGAATAATCTGATTCAGTCAATAAAAATTATAGGAATTAATTCCATATGAAAATATAAATTTTCTATCAAATTCCGAAATTTCATCCAAAATCGCCAGTGGGGCCCACGTCTCGGAACCCGGCAAAAGTTACAAAATTCAAAAGCCTATTTAACCACGAGTCTAACCATACCAATTTCACTCAAATCCGACTCAAAATCGACATCCAAATCTCAAAAATTCATGTTATGAAATTTCTACAATTTTTCTCAAATTTCCATCTCAAAATACTAATTAAATGATGAAAACAATGATATTTTCATGTATATTGACCAAATTCGAGTTAGAATCACTTACCCCGATGTTTTCCTTAAAAATCTCTCGCAAATCGCCTCTCCCCGAGCTCCAATTTGTCAAAAATGAAAAATAGGACGAACTCCCATTTTCAGAACTTAAAGTTTCTATCTAGGCGTTTTGGCCTCGGTCGTAAACGCGTGCCCCCGGTCGCGAACGCGTAGCACAAAATGGGCCAGTCCAAATTCTTCTCTTCGCGAACGGATGAAGGAAACCAAATACAGGCATTAGAAAAATTCCAGTAGTTGTTTAAGTCCAAATTTCGATCTGTTAACCATCTGAAACTCACCCCGAGGCCCCCTGGACCTCAACCAAATACACCAACAAGACCTAAAATATCATACGAACTTAGTCGAAGCCTCAAATCATATCAAACAATGCTAAAATCACAAATCACACGAAACTAACGAATTCCAACTTGTACATTCGATGCCGAAACATATCAATTCACTTCCGATTGACCTCCAATTTTGCACACAAGTCATAAATGACATAACGGAGCTATAAAAATTTTCAGAACTAGATTCCGACTCCGATATCAAAGAGTCAGCTCCCCGGTCAAACTCCCAAACCTAATTTTTATTTTAGCCACTTCAAGCCTAATTTAGCTACGGACTTCCAAATAAATTTTCGGACACGCTCCTAAGTCCAAAATCACCATACGAAGCTATTGGAATCATCAAAACACTATTCTAGGATCGTGTACACATAAGTCGATATCCGGTCACTATTTTAACTTAAGTTTTAAACCTTAGAACTAAGTATTCCAATTCATTCCAAAACCTCACCGGACCCGAACCAATCACCCAGACAAATCACATAACAACTGTAAAGCACAAATTTAACAGTAAATGAGGAAACGGTGCTGTAATACCCATAACGACCGGCTTGGTCATTACATTCTCCCCCACTTAAACATATGTTCGTCCTCGAACGTACCAAGAGTTATTTCCAAGCCATCACATCATTGTTCCATCTTACCACGCACATACCCGGGGGTGATCCCATGCCACCCTATTCCATATAGGCCTGACAATACCACGTAATTGAAGATCATTACTTCAACTGTAGCCCATAAACCTTGAAATTCAATTTCCAACATCCAGAATTACTTTTCAAGACCCGAATCTCACATCTATATATTGTATAAGTCTGAACAAACTGTATCAAGCCATAGCTCCAGATATAATCGCATAACATACTACACAACTCGCATACTCGCAGCACCATTCTCGATTACAGTAACTACTCAAAACCAACCAAGTACTGGTATTAAACCCCATATCAAACAAAACCTTGTCCTAAAACCTTTGTACACTGCTGATAATGAAAGAAACACGCGGAATATCATGACCCCTTATCAGATCAACAAGTCATGGAGCTTTCTTGTCCCAACCAGAATCATAATCACCTTCTATGATGACTTTCAATATTATCCTCCCAATATACTGTAATAAAATATGATAGTACTCATTCTAGGTCCAATGACCATATATTATTAAACACAGCTATTCCACTGACATGCCACACTAATACAACTCAAGCCACAACTTCGCAACCTTGTACCCAAAATGGATGATATCTCAAAGTAGAGACCCGTATTGCAAGTTCAACAAGCACCACCACAACTGCAATGCTATAAGCTCATAATACATAGTAGAACCAAGACACACGAATATAATAACGGTAACCAGCTCTCCTAGAACTCACATTAACATCACTCGCACGGCATGGTCATAAGCCTTCAGTCCAAGCATATCATACAGGAGCAATCCAAAAAGTGCACATGTATATGGTAATTGAAATAAGACTCGTATGCTCCTGGACTGGTATAAATAGGCATGTGCAAAATGTGCTATCACAACTTAATTCGGTAAGTTAACGTACAAATAGTAACTACCAAGTTTATTCAGGGAATTAGCCTCTTTGTAACCTCGGGTATAGCTCAGGTAGTTCTTAACAAAGGTACAGATATGAGAAACGCTATAAATTTATGTTTAACAGTCAACTCTAGGCATATCATAGCCTAGGCATTCTTCCGCGCACGAATAACTAATTGCCCTGGTGCTCGCACATGGGCTCAAACTCCATACATATGCGCATTCATAGCGCGTAGCTATCATAAATAATTAACGCATCTAGTGCCTCCACTAAGTTTAAATAAAACACTCACCTTAAACAGGCCGCAACCCCGAAACAATATGCTTCGGAGAACTCCCAGTCTCCAAATTCATTGAACATATGAACCACCGTAACTGATCCCAACTCTAACACTCGAATAACTAACACATTTTTCATGCACGATCATCCCACGAGGAATACTTTCATAATTCTTCCGTGCCACATAACAATAATTTAAATATCAGAAGTCTAGTAACCAAGTGAGTACTGCAATACCAATGAACATCCGTAAATCAAAACACAATGCGCCTTTTGAAATGCGCACCATTCTCAGGGATTACCGAGTAGTTATAACATTCATCTAAATATATAAAACTGACCATTTTGTCCAAAATTCGTGACCTTCCCTTCAAGGATGAACTGCCACCTTATACATCTAAATCATAATCCCTCACAACACATCACATCTATCATGCCATCATGTGACAAGCAAGAAGATCTCATTATCAACTCTGAGTCACCAGCAAATTACATACGCGGTCAGTCAGAAACCGTCCTCTTGCTCCCACACAGGAGGAAATCACAATACACAACATGTTCCTCACGCCCATAAGACATATCTGGCTCAAACCATGGTAGAAACCATCAAGGACACTTTGAAATTCATTTGTACACAACCAAGCTATCAGACTGAATTCCTCTAACTTGATCAAACCACGCAGGTCACCAAATCCAAGAATATTGCCACCAAAATATCTGTAAAGTCTCACCACATCAAAGATACCCAAAGATCTGACCATACAATTACCAAACTGGTCTAGCCTACTACCTAGTCGTCCTATTTTCTCTGAGTGTCTTCTAAATTACCCTCAAGTTGACACTTATCCTTGTCAGAACTCCACGATCCTTACCCAAAGCTCACTACAAGACATCCTAACATACAACTACACTGCTCTAAGGCCCATAAGCCATTGTATTCTTCTTAAGCACCACAAAGTACCACAACCGAGACACCCACTCTGAAGGACCTTATGTGAATTTAAAAATTGTTTCTCTTTCCTTTCTTACATTGAATTGTAGAATCCATAGTCATACAGAATTACCGCAAGTCCCGGCACCATCCAGTGTAAATAACTGATTCTGGCGATATACAAATTTCGCAAAATTTTCAATTGACATATATACATTTTGAATCCATTAGAACCCTTTTGAAAGTCACCCACTATGCTCAAAACTAAATTGCACCGCCTAAACGGGCCGAAAGACACAAGCCCCATTAGCACAATAGCCCCCAAAGAAGTAACCTTGCCTTAACACCACTAGTCAAATTCATACTTCGTGCGCACTACATCCTTTAAAATAACAATTTAATCATTTCATGATTTTTCATATTTTCATAAAGTGAAATATAACCCGCATTCAAGAAATTTTCTTACTCAAGTCATCCCCGATATCAACCTCTACAACTCATAACTAATCAACCAATATGCCTTGGACAAAACCAATACCACACATAATCGTGCAATCAAATTATAGATAGCAGACTCCCCCACTTAGCTCAAAGCCATATAATAAAACATCTGATAACTCACCATACCCATACCCTACTATTGTCATAATCTCTCAATCAATTCCATAAAAATTCTTTACAAGCTCAGGTAACACAAACCATAAAATACCTCAAATCATCTACTAAGTCTGCCTTTATCCCCGTGAAGGTCAAGTCAACTTTCTTAACTAATCCAAACTCAAATCTCAACACATATACCCCGCTAGGAGAAAATAAACCCTCCACTCAAATTTATAAGGAACACACATACGTAGATTACTCCGCGGGAGATAACCCACCTGCTTAGCCTCAAATTGGCATCTTGCTATACCCTTTCGTAACCACAATTACTACAGAATCGCTTAATATTTCTAAGTTTGAACTCATCAACACGACATGAAAATCTACTTTGCTCTACAATTAAACAGCATGACTGATCCTTCAACGCACTCATAACTCAAGACCGTACGTCACATCAAAACATGAATCAAGTACCCAATAGAAAACTCTTGAGTCACCAGTAAACTTTATTTGTCTCATTCAACCCATCTGAACACATCCCGCATTCACATCATACTCATCATATAGTCATTCAACTGCTCATCGAGCCACAAATTCCACTCGTAGGGATACTATCGAACGCATAAGTCCAAACGCACAAGTTCTCATAATCGAAACTACCGAGCTTAAGCTGTGGTCTAATCCCGGACTCAAGTCCTTAAGCTTGGCCCATCACCAAAACACATAATACTAATCTAGAACCTCATTCATGGAATCACAAGTCGGCGATGCACAGACGATATCGAGCGCTCATATGTGCACACGAATGAGTGAAAGGGATTCAAAGAGTTATGTTTCAAGCTGAATCAATGTCGCACGATGGAATACAAGAAAATGAAATTTCCTAAGGGTTCGGCAGCCTCTCAAAGATAAGTACAAACGTCTCTGTACCGATCCGCAAGACTCTACTAAACCTGCTCATGACTCGTGAGACCTATGTAACCTAGGCTTTGATACCAATTTGTCACGACCCAAAAAGCACGCCTGCCGTGATGACGCCTATCTCAATACTAGGCAAGCCGACAACATCAATAACCCAAAACAAAATTAAATACTGAAAATATAATAATTAAGTGTATGAGAAAATCTCACAAATACTGGATATAAACACACTCCTAAATATCCGGTGTCACTTAGTACATGAGCATCTATATATCACTAGTATGGACAACACGGTCTATAATAGTCTGAGAGCAAATATAGTAAACAGGGAGATAGGAAAGGAGAGACAAGGTCTTCAAAATACGGAAGCTACCTCTGAATCTCTGGAAAATCAACTGTGCGAAAGAATCAACACCCACTGTGTCCGGGATCACCTGGATATGCACACAAAGTGTAGGGGTATAGTATGAGTACAATCAACTCAGTAAGTAACAATACTAAATAAGAACTGAAAGTAGTGACGAGCTTCACCGCTAAGTCCAAATACAACAATTTTCAACATAAAAGGGTAGGCATGCTCTACTGAAAACATAATAATTAAGTTTACGAGAAAATCTCTCAAATACTGGATATAAACACACTCCTAAATATCCGGTGTCACTTAGTACATGAGCATCTATACATCACTAGTATGGACAACACGGTCTATAATAGTCTGAGACCAAATATAGTAAACAGAGAGATAGAAAATGAGAGACAAGGTCTTCGAAATACGGCAGCTACCTCTGAATCTCCGGAAAATCAACTGTGCGAAAGAATCAACACCCACTGTGTCCGGGATCACCTGGATATGCACACAAAGTGTAGGGGTATAGTATGAGTACAATCAACTCAGTAAGTAACAATAATAAATAAGAACTGAAAGTAGTGATGAGCTTCACCGCTAAGTCCAAATACAACAATTTTCAACATAAAAGGGTAGGCATGCTCTCAAGTTCAACATTTAAAATTTCACAGTAATTTCATATCAACTTCGACTAAAATAGAAGATAATGTCTTTCAGAAATTTCCAAAACAGTGATATATGACAGCTGAAATGCAGCAATAACGAAATCAATGCATCCTCTCAGACTAACAGTCACTCAGTCCTCCCATTCACTCTAACCTCACATTCACTCTTTCCTCACAGTCACTTATTCCTCACAGTCACTCATTCCTCTCAATCACTCGGCACTCGGCAAGCACACTCAGTAGGTACCTGCGCTCATTAGGGATATGTAAAGAATCCGGAGGGGCTCCCTCAGCCCAAGCACTATAATCTGCATAGAAAACTCACGTGCTATAATAACCCAATCTGGCCTACTGCGGTGTGCAGCCCGATCCCATATAGTATCAATATCTGGATCTGCACGGACAACTCGCGTACTGCACGGACAACTCACGTGCTATAGTATCAATATCTGGATCCGCACAGACAACTCGCATGCTGCACGGACAACTCACATGCTATAATAAGCCAATCTGGCCTGCTACGGCGTGCAGCCCGATTCCATAATTATCCTCATAATTAGGCCCTTGGCCTCACTCAGTCATCAATCTCTCTAGTCTCTCGGGCTCACTATGTCATGAAACTAGCCCAAAATAATGATATGATGTATCAATAAATAACAACAGAGACTGAGATATGATATACAATGACTGAATATGACTGAGTATGAAATTACAGTGTAAACATATAATGCGACAGTAGAAATGACCTCAGTGGGTCCCAATAATACCAAAATTTGCCTAAGCATGATTTCTAATATGAGTCACATCTCAGTTTCTCTAACACATAAAAATACATGAAAAAATACAAGTTAACTAACTATACAGCTCTACGGAATCAACCGAGTCTCAATTTCTACGATGCACGCCCACACTCTTGTCACCTAGCATGTGCGTCACCTCAAAACCGATCACATAACATAAAATCTGAGGTTTTATACCCTCAGAACCATATTTAGAACTGTTACTTACCTCAAACCGTGTAATTCTTTATTCTGCAATGCCTTTGCTTCGCGAATCGTCCTCGAAACGCTTCGAATCTGGCCACGAATAATCCGATTCAGTCAATAAAAATTATAATAATTAATTCCATATGCAAATAAAACTTTTCCATCAAATTTCGAAATTTCATCCAAAATTCGCTTGTGGGGCTCACGTCTTGGAACCCAACAAAAGTTACAAAATTCGAAAGCCCATTCAACCACGAGTCTAACCATACCAATTTTACTCAAATCCGACTCCGAATCGACATCCAAATCTCTAATATTTGTGTTATGAAATTTCGATATTCTTTCCCAAATTTCCATCTCAAAATACTAATTAAATTATGAAAACAATGAAATATTCGTGTATATTGACCAAATCCGAGTTAGAATCACTAACCCCTATATTTTTCTTGAAAATTTCTCAAAAATCGCCTTTCCCCGAGCTCCAATTTATCAAAAATGGAAAATGGGACGAAGTCCCATTTTTAGAACTTAAAGTTTCTGTCGAGGCGTTTTGCCTCGGTCGTGAACGCGTGCCCCCGGTCGTGAACGCGTGCCCCCAGTCGCAGACGCGTACCCCTAGTCGCGAACGCGAAGCACAAAATGGGTCAGTCCAAATTTTCCTCTTCGCGAACGGATGAAAGAAACCAGATATAGGCATCAGAAAAATTCCAACAATTGTTTAAGTCCAGATCTCGATCCGTTAACCATATGAAACTCACCCGAGGCCCCCGGGACCTCACCCAAATACTCCAACAAGTCCTAAAATATCATACAAACTTAGTCGAAGCCTCAGATCACATCAAACAACGCTAAAATCATAAATCACACCCCAATTCAAGCTTAACGAAACTAACGAATTCCAACTTCTACATTTGATGCCGAAACCTATCAATTCAATTCTGATTGACCTCAAATTTTGTACACAATTCATAAATGACATAACGGATCTATTCAGAACTGTATTCTGACTCCGATATCAAAATGTCAACTCCCCGGTCAAACTTCCAAACCTAATTTCTATTTTAGCTATTTCAAGCCTAATTTAGTTACGGACTTTCAAATAAATTTCCTGTCACGCTCCTAAGTCTAAAATTAGCATACGGAGCTATTGGAATCATCAAAACTCTATTCCGGGATCGTTTATATATAAGTCGACATCTGATCACTATTTTAACTTAAGCTTTAAATATTGGAACTAAGTGTTCCAATTCATTCCAAAACCTTACCGGACTGGAACCAATCACCCCGACAAGTCACATAACAACTGTAAAGCACAAATTTAACAGTAAATGGGGAAACAAGGCTGCAATATCCGAAACGACCGGCCGAATCGTTACAAGAATTTTATTTATTTTTCAATCATATACACATCGTAGAATTTAGTGGGTCTATTTATTGTGTATTATATGGAGCTGATCATGTCCTCGCAATGTAGGGGTAAGGTCTGTATACACACTACCCTCCCCAGACCCCATGATATAGGATAAGACTCGGTATGTTGGTGTTGTTGTTGTTGTATATGGAGCTGATCATCATGTATGTACATGTATATTCAAATATATTTTTTTATTGCCTGGTTAGTATAGAGTTCGATTGACTAACTTAAGAGTGCACAATGTGTAGCCATTTAATTAAAGTAAAGTTGAATTAGACAATGTAAAGTCTCTGAGGAACTTCAACTTCAATCACTAATACTTGCAAAGTTTTCATACATTTGGTGCAACGAATTCATTAAAATTGGAATGTTGTAAATACTTTTAAAATTTAGAAAAGCTACCTAATTTAGATTTTTTAATTTACTATACTTTGTTTATTCGGTTGTATTATTTAATATATTTTTCTCTCTAATTTAAATGCCAATTATTTTTAAAATAGTGGACCAAGAAGAACAACAAGTGATTTAAATATAATGAATTTGGGAGATTTTGGATTACTTAATAGATCAAGGGGTATTTTTAAAAGTTTACTAATTATATGAATAAATTTGACCCGATAGTATAACGGGGGTTAAATATAGATAGTATATGAAAGTAGAGGGGTATATTTGACAATTTTCCCTAAAAAAAAAGATAGGTTCATAATACTAAAAATAAGTTTAGTAAATTCTTTAATTGGTTTTGTAAAGGGCAGTAAAACCAATTGATTATTCTTTTTTAAAAAAGGATAATTCTTTATATATTTAGTAAATTCTTAATTTTAACATTTTCGTTTTACTTGTAATGACACTCCTATGGATATGACAACTCCTAGTGGATATGACATAGTAGAAGATTTTGATATATTACACACCTTTAGTTTAAGGCCTCAAAATTTAAAAGTTTTTTTTTATATTCTTAAATTCAGTAACGTGTCAAACTCGTATTTGATTTCCCACTTTGGCCAAATTCATTTTCTTATAAATAGAGCCTCTCTCGTATGTGAACAAGAGAGCTCTCTAATTTGAGAAAATGACCAGCTCATTTCTTCAATCCCCGGTAGCCAAAAAGTTATTTCCTTTCTCTATTTTCCTTATATCTTCATAATTCTTTTCCTGTGCACTTAGATAAGGATCGTACTAATCTTTATTTTAACTTCTTTTTACAGGTTAGAAGGTAAGGTAGCATTTGTAACTGGTGGTGCTAGCGGCATAGGAGCAGCAACAGCTAGGCTTTTTGTACAACATGGTGCAAAGGTTATAATTGCAGACATTCAAGACAGACTCGCAACTAGCGTTGTTCAAGAGATTGGCACAGAAAATGCAGCCTTTGTCCATTGTGATGTCGCGATCGAATCGGACGTCCAAAATGCGGTGGATGCCACAGTTGCCAAATTTGGTAAGCTCGACATAATGTTCAGTAACGCTGGTGTACTGGGCAAGCCAATATCCAGCATCTTAGAGGTCGATTACGACATAATTAAGACAGTTTTCGATGTAAACATTGTTGGGGCGTTCTTTTGCGCGAAGCACGCTGCTAGAGTGATGATTCCGGCTAAAAAAGGTTCCATTATATTCACTGCAAGTGCTTCGACAGAGGTCTACGTTCCTGCTATCATGCACACCTCTTCGGCATCGAAAAATGCACTTGTGGGGCTTTCCAAGAATGTTGGAGTCGAATTAGGGGAGTATGGAATAAGAGTTAACTGTGTTTCTCCTTATTACATTAGCACCCCGCTTGTATTAAGCGGATATGGAATAGACAAACAGACGGCGGACAAATGGTTTGCAGAAGCAGGAAATCTGAAAGGAGCATTACTAGGTGTAGAGGATGTTGCAAAGGCAGTATTGTATTTGGCAAGTGATGATTCCAAATACGCGAGTGGTATGAATCTCGTTCTTGATGGTGGTTTTAGTACCACAAATGTGGCTTTAGCAGACACCTACAGGAAATTATTTCCATCAACTACCAACAAAACTGAGTAACCATTTGCTTGGCGAGAGTGAGAGTGTGTATGCGCGCGCATGTGTGTAGTGTGTGTTATGTGTTTGTTTTGTGCTTAAATTATGAATCTATATCAATAAAAACAGGGAATAAAATCTCGCTCACTTGATCAATTGGATTGTAGTACGAAATAAAGTTAAATGATTGGTTCATGTTTCCTTCTTATTATATCATAATATTCCAAATTGTTACAGTATACGTCTGCACCAGTTTAATTAGCTTATGTTTTACCTTAACTGTAGTATGCTTGATGTGCTGTACATTAATATGATATGATAAATTAATGCAACATTGGCGAAGGCTCTCGAGCAATTCCTATCTCTACCCTTCGTCTCAAACTGTCACAACCCTAAATTCCCACCTTCGGACCGTAATAACGCATAACATTTCACTTGCTAGGCAAGCCAACGTTAGAATAATATTAACCAATTTTTAAACAATCTTTAAATTATTAATAATCAAGGAAACAAAAACGGAAGCAAAGTTTGAAATATAGTGAAATAATCCATAAAAATAACGGTGTCTAAATACCATCCCAGAATTGGTGTCACAAGTGCACGAGCTTCTAGAATAAATACAAATAAAGGTCTGAATAAATAAAGCTGTCTAGAAATAAACACACAGCTAAAATAAAATAGACGGGGACTTCAGAACTGCGGACGCCATGCAGTTATACCTCAAGTCTCCTCTGGTAGCTGAAATCCGAGCAAGTCTATGGTATGCCGCTGGGACCAACTCCAAAATCTGCACAAGAAGTGCAGAGTGTCGTATCAGTACAACCGACCCCATGTACTGGTAAGTGCTGAGCCTAACCTCGACGAAGTAGTGACGAGGCTAAGGCGGTTCACTTACATTAACCTGTATGCAATATTGATAACAACAACAAATAAAAGAAATAAATTACGTAACACATTTATAATAATTGAAGGCAACTTAGCAGTCACAATCCATTATTATTTCAACCAACTCTGTTGCAGCGTGCAACCCGCTCTCACAATATATTCACATTCAATTCTGTTGCAGCGTACAACCCGCTCTCCCAATATATTCCTTTTAATCAAGTATATGTATATAGACTTTTAAATAAGTCTATTGTGGCGTGCAATCCGATCTCCCAATATGGACTTTTAATAAGTCTGTTGCGGCGTGCAACCCGATCCTCCAATATATCCATTTCAATCAATTCTGTTGCGGCGTGCAACCCGATCCTCCAATATATCCATTTTCCAATTCTTATAGAAGAAATTTCTCCAATAAATGCAACAATTAATATAAAATTATAAGACAACAAGCATACAATAATTATGATTTAATTATGAAACAAACAATGACAAATAGCAAATTATTATGAAAACTAGGGAGAAAATAGGCTGTTTAATATTTAATATGCTAAATGTCAAATAACAATTAAGACATATAATTCAAATAGCATGTAGCAATTAATGCAAGAATTCAAGGATTAATGTTTGACAAAGAATAGGAGAGAAACAATTATTATAATAATTAATTCATGATTTAAAACAATTTATGATTTTTCAAGTAAGTAGGCAAACAGTCAATTTGACGACGTATAGACACTCGTCACCTCGCCTATACGTAGTTCACATGCATTTCACATAACAAATAATTTAAGGGTTCTATTCCCTCAAATCAAGGTTAACCCCGACACTTACCTCGCTTTGCAAATTTCAATCAATTATTCAACCACAGCTTTTCCTTTTAAATTTGCCTCCGAAAGTTTCAAATCTATTCACAAACAATTCGATATATTCAATACGAATCATAGGAATTAATTCTATATGAATTTACAAATTTTTCGGATAAAAATCCGAAATTCAATAAAATATTCGGTAGTGAGACCCACATCTCAAATTCCAAAAATACTCGCGAAATCCGAACACCCGTTCCGATACGAGTTCAACCATGCAAAATTTGTCAAATTTCGATATTAAATGGACCTTCAAATCTTAATTTTTTATTTTTAGAAAGTTTTACAAAAATTTCAATTTCTTCCATCTAAATCCAAAATAAATGATGAATATAGGCTTAGATTTATGAAATACAATCACATATGATAAAGAACAATTACCCAGTTCGGAATCGTGAAACACTCCTTTGACATTGCCCCTAAGCCAAGTTATAATTGAGGGTTTGTGAAAAATGGAAAAAATCCCGTTTTGGTTCTGTTTTAAGTCACAGGGGTCAGGCCTTCTTCGCGTTAGGGACCTCGGAATTCGATTTCGGGCATACGCCCAAGTTCCAAATCACGATACAGACCTACCGGAATTGTCAAAATACTGATCCGGTTCCGTTTTCTTAAAATGTTGACCAAAGTCAACTTAGTTGAGTTTAAAGCTCTATTTCACATTTTAATCTATTTTTCACATAAAAACTTTTCGAAAAATTGTACGGACTGCGCACACAAGTCGAGGAATGATAAATGGTGCATTTCGAGGTCTTAGAACACAGAATTACTTATTAAATTTAAAGATGACATTTTGGGTCATCACATTCTCCACCTCTAAAATAACCGTTCGTCCTCGAACGGAGTTAGAAAAAAAAGTACCTGAGCTGGTGAATAAGTGTGGATATTTACTCTGTATGTCCGACTCGAACTCCCAGGTAGATACCTCTACCGGCTGACCTCTCCATTGCACCCGAACTGAAGGATAACTCTTTGACCTCAACTGTCGGATCTGCCGGGTTAGAATAGCCACCGGCTCCTCCTCGTAAGTCAAATCTTTGTCCAATTGGACTGAGCTGAAATCTAACACATGGGACAAATCACCATAATATTTCCGGAGCATAGACACATGGAACACCGGATGAACCGCTGATAAACTAGGTGGAAATGCAAGCCTGTAGGCTACTCCACCCACCCTTTCAAGAATTTCAAAGGGTCCGATATACCTAGGGCTCAACTTGCCCTTCTTTCCGAACCTCATTACACCTTTCATAGGTGAAACC
>AWOL01S0082869.1:10756-23488 GCA_000715115.1 Nicotiana otophora | reverse complement strand
TCCCCAACAGTGCACGCCCACACACCCGTCACCTAGCATGTGCGTCACTAAAAATAGTAGAATGATACAAAATTCGGGGTTTCATACCCTGAGGACTAGATTTACAATCGTTACTTACCTCAAACCGGTCAAATTTCTACCCCGCGATGCTCTTGCCTCTGAACTCGGCCTCCAAATACTCCGAATCTATTCACCATCAGTACAATACCATCAATACGCGCTAATGGAATGAATTCCACAAGAAAAGCTACAAAATTAGATCAAAACCCGAAATTGGCTCAAACCCGGCCCCCAGGCCCACATCTCGAAATCTGAAAAAATTTACAAAAATAAAAATCTCATTCACTCACGAGTCTAACCGTATCAAATTCATCAAAATCCGACATCATTTGGTCCTTCAAATCCTTAAATTACTCTCTAAAAGTTCCAAGCCCTAACCCCTCATTTTCACTAATTACATGATTAAACAACGGGAAAATCATCATATATACGAGTATTAGGATCAAGCAACTTACCTCACTGATAGCCCTTGAATCACCCTTCAAAAATCACTCCAAAAGCTCCAAAAACCGAATAGAAATGGTGAAGAATGCACCAAAATTCTGAAGGGTTCTATTTATGGTTTCTGTCCAGGTTTTTCGCACCTGCGGCCATTTTCTCGCGCCCGCGCGACCGCACCTGCGCGACTCACTTAATCCCCCAGCTTCCGCACCTGCGGGCTGCGGACACCTTTCTCGGACCTGCGGACTCGCATCTGCGGTCCCTGGTGCGCATCTGCGAAACCAGCCCAAAATTCTTATCTCCGCATCTGCGCTCAAGGCCTCGCACCTGCAGGCTCGCAGATGCGGCCAATTCTTCGCACCTGCGTTCCCAGCCTTGGCCCAGCGTCGCCCACACCTGCGCACTCCCCACGCGCACCAGCGACCTCGCACCTGCGAGGCTTTCTTCCGCAGGTGCGAAAATAGCAGAAGCAACAACTCCAGTTGCATATTCCAACTTCGACAAATCCGTTAATCACCCGGAATCACTTCGAGGCCCTCGGGACCTCAACTAAAAATACCAACAAGTCATATATCAACAAACCAACTTAGTCGAACCTTCGAATCACTCAAAACAACACCCAAACACCAAATTACCCTCGGATTCAAGCCTAAGAACTTCTAAATTTCCAAATTTGGAAACCGATGCGAAAATCAACCAAACCACGTCCGAATGACCTCAAATTTTGCACATACGTCAAAAATGACACTACAAACCTACTCCAACTTCCGGAATTCCATTCTGACCCCTATATCAAATTTTTCACTACCGATCGAAATCGCCAAATTTTCAATTTCGCCAATTCAAGCCTAATTCTACCACGGACCTCCAAATCACATTTCGGACGCACTCGTAAGTCCAAAGTCACCTAACCGAACTAACGGAACTATCATAATTCAAATCCGAGATCGTTTACACATAGGTCAACATCCAGTTGACTTTTCCAACTTAAGTTTCTACTTAAGAGACTAAGTGTCTCAATTCACTCTGAAACCACTCCGGTCCCGAACCAACTAATCCGATATAACATAATATAGCTGAATAACACAAAAAGAAGTAGAAATAGAGAAAACGGGGCTATAACTCTCGAAACAACCGGCCGAATCGTTACATAAACCCATATTGTTAATTAAAATGATGAAATCAATATTCAAAAAGCTCAAAATAGCAAAAACTACTAAAAAGAGTAAAAGAAAACATCTACTGTAGCTTTTCTTCTGCGGCCGCACAATAATTATGCGGTCCGCACTTTTGTTGAACTTGAGATGCAAATTCTCAGAACTTTTTCCCTTGCCCATGTTCTGTGGCCGCATATGTCATGTGCGGACCACACTTTGCACTTGTCTCTGATATGAGTTTCTTCACATTCTGCAGCCGTAGATGAAAATCTGCGGTCCGCATTTCTGAGTTTTTGTGCCTGTTTGTGTCCTTGAGTTCACATCACTCCTTCTTGAGTTGGATTTCATCTTAGGGGCTCATTTTCTACTATTCCTGCAATTAAGCATATTTCATCAGTTTTCGAAAAAATAATTAAATGCTTTTGGACTAAAACGAAACCAAAAAGGTGCTAATACATAGTCAAAATTCCCACGTAACAACTCCCCCAAACTTAAACTTTTGCTTGTCCTCAAGCAAATAAGGTAATTCCCACCTCCACAAGTTAAGAGCTATTCCTGCTAATCAACGATGCATCAATCATGCATGAATTGGGACTGACAATTACCCACAACACTTATGAATTATTAACAAGGCAATGGATTGAACTTTTAATCACAAAAGTTCTAACGTGACACTTGGGCATCAAGAGTTGACTTCATTCATCAAGGAAGCTCGCTCTTTCATGTAGATCATTGTGGAATCCAAACTCCGCCTCTCTACTCTCCGTTTGCATATCTCACTTAAGAATGTAGCACTCAATTCAAAGATTTGTGAAAGGTTCACTCATCTCTCTCAAAAGAATGTCACAAGTATGACTTTAAGTACCATAGGCTTGCCCCTCATGTAAATCACCACTAATGAAAGCTCACTCTGTTTGAAATCACATAGGGCTTTTTGGGAATGCAATGAAGTCTTTTGGACTACGGTTGGATATGCTATGATAGACATATTCATCTTTCCTTAAGCACTCAATTTTCTCTTATCGGCTCATGCTTTGCCAATTCTTTGAGGCATTTTCTTTTTCATAGGGGGATTAGAGAGACTTAGCATCACTCTTTTTTGGTCCCGATATTCATTTTCTCCTTCTTTGCTTTCTCCATGCTTTGCATCATTACTTTTCTTTGAATCCCTTCAACTCTTCAACTTATTCACTTTCTTTTTGCATTTTTCTTTTTGTTCTTTCTTTCTTTTTCTTGCCTTTCCTTATATTCATTTCTTTTCTCTTTTTGTGCCTTGATACCTTTTCAAACTCCTCGTCTCTCCCCCAAACTTACGTTTTTAGCCAATTATTTCACAAGAGTGTTAAGGAAAACTCGGGTGACAAGAGAGGGTCACGACAGAACGGGTGGAGGCTTGTAACATGGTTATCAAATGAGAAAGGTTTTAGGCTCAAATGGGTCAACTAGGGATAACAACATTAGTGGGCCATGGAAAATTTCAAAACGGGTCAAGGAGAGCCTACAATTACTTCTCAAGCCAAGCAAAAACTTAAAATTTCGCCTAGAGACACATTCAGGGAAAGTTCTAGACCATTCACACGGGTACTTGGACTTGAATCGAAAACATCTCACCTCTCACGCAGAGGAATTGTTAAAGAGCATAGAGTCGAGGGCTCACAACGATCATATTCAAGATTGAAAATTACTATGGTTCGACTAAACCACTCGATGATTTCCTAAGTCAACACAAGAGTCACAAGGTCACTAACTAGAGCTATATCTTTCCAAAAATCTTATTTTTAACTATAAGCACGTAGTTAAATATGTTGGTACCAAGTGAAACATGTTTTACTCTTTGAGCCTGACTCGATTAGGTCTTTTTATTCATTATTACTACTATTCTTACCTAAACACTAAAAACGGACTCAATCCCTTAACACACGCCATCCATCGCTGGGAAGAGTCACCCGGTTCACATAAAAATGACCTTTGGAAAAAACTGTGGCATTAAGAAAACCAAAGGCATATTGTTCACTAAAACATAAAAAGAAGCTACAAAATTAAAAAGAAGCTATTAGATTAAACATAGACTAATAAGAAAACAGAATAATGAAGCTAAAAGCATAACGAATATACATAATAAGAGAGGAAAAGAGAGAATATATACATCAAGAGAGAACAAAGAGAATATATATACAGAATAAAGAGAAAGAAGAAAATATTGTCAGTTATTACAAATCAAATGTCTAAAAGTCATCCAAATAGCAAATAAACTCTACCCCCTCGAATAAGAATAAGCATTGTCCCCAATGCTTAACAAAACAAGAATAAAGAAGGGTAAGAGTGGAAAACACTCCCTATGTGGCCTTGGACATCTCCGTGTCCATAGCAGCGTCACCGCCCTCAGTCTCCTCTAACTGGATCTCATCATCGTCTCTGGGAGTAACTGGGTTGGTGAACATCTGGCGCACTGCCTTAGCAAAGTCGGTACCAGGTCTGGCTCCTCAGACTGGCCAGCTGGTGCCACTGGAATAGATAGTGCTGCTGGATCTGCCGGTGTTGGTGGGTCTGAATCTATGAGCAAATCGAATGGAAGATCACCAGCTGCTGCTATCTTGGTCACCTCTCTCCTCAACCTGTCAACTGATTTCTTGGACGCCTGGGATTTCCTCATCTTCTTTACCTGCTTCCCCAGCTCCTCAATCACTGCTCCATGTGCTACTAAGGTGTTTATGATGGTGGTTTGGTTTTTCAGGATCTTTTTCAATGTATCCTCCACTGCCGGAGGAATCTGGGGTGTCAGAGTGGATAACTGTGCTGCAACAACACTGGATATGTCAGACAGCTTTGCAGTGGCTGTTTGCATCCAGTTGTTGAGGCTCGCTAGTATTTGGGAGACTCGTAGTGCAGATAGTGGATGAGCGGGCATGGGCACCAGCTTCAAAGACGATGTGGAAGGCACTGATGCTGAGGGACCTGAAAGAGGAGGTGGAGGCATAGATGCTGCACCATCAATAGGCTCTGCTGAAGTAGATGGCATGTCAACTGTCTCAGCAGCTACCCCGCCGGGCTCATCAGACTGGCCTGCAGTAGTAGAGGGTTGACCCTTTTTCTTTGGGTTTCCATCATACATCAAAGAATACCATAAGAAGGGCTTTTTCACCCGCATCTTGGTATCAAAATCCCTCGGCTCCACACCCGCATCCGTAAGGTACTCAGTGATAGTATTGGGATAAGGGTAGGAGGTGTCACCTTGCCTGGTGACCACATACATGTTGGCCGACATCACGACACCCACATTGATTGGGTACCCATCCATGGTAGAAGCGACCAACACTGTCCGCTGAATTGGAAGATTTGTTTCATTTTGGCACGGGTCTAGTCTGCTACACACGAATGTTTGCCATCCCTTTGCCTCAAACTTTAGGGTGTTCCACTGAATGGGAACCCCTGATGTGATCCATGCTGGAGGCGGCCCCGGAGCTGCAAGAATCTCAGCTAGCCATGGCTGAACTGCATCTCCCAGTGCTAACATTTCCAGGTATTGCACATGCTCTACATCCTCAAACCCTAAATACGTGTTCAGGGTGCTCTGATCGAATCACACCTTTAGATTTCTCACTTTTATTACCTTGGTCTCTTTCTTTATATGCTCCACATTGGCTTAAAATTCCCGGACTAGGTATTCCTTGGCATATACTACACTTTTGGTGAACCATAACCACCCCTTCAGCTCCCAGAACTGTCTCAACACAGTCGGGTTGCATTTTTCAAAGTCTTTTATCATGAACTGACGCTCAAGAGTGAGCTATCTCATTGGCCACCACTCTCGAAAGCTTGTGAAAGCAGCCAGGCTGACAAACCTATCTTCTCAAATCTCTTTCTTCTTCGACCTCTCAAGGCCGACAACTATTGTATCACCCCCTCGGCCATCATCCTGGAGATCATCAACATCCACTGAGGTAGCAGGTGTGTTGGGCGCATGTGTGGATGAGGGCTCCGAAGCCTGACTGCCACCTTCCGAACCTTTGGAAGTGCTCTCAGAGGAGGTAGGCTCATTTCTAAGTTGGTATCTGCCATGAAGCTGTTGGGGCGGTGATTGCATAGCAGGCTGCTCTTGCACTAAGTCGCCCTCTGAAGCTTCCCTAGACGGGGCATATGAACTAGATTCGGAGGGCTCAGGCTGTCTTCCTCGGCCTGCTATGGCTTTCTTACTAATTACTCTTTGGAGGGAGAGGGGTAAATTTCTTTTGCCTCTGCCTCTGGAAGGTTCACCCCTCCCCTTTGATGTATCACCACGACCACGTGATCTAACCATTTGCTGCAACAAACAACATCAGGAGTCAGTTTTACTTCAATTACAGATAAACAGAAAGTCACAGAACAACACATGTTGCAGGGTGGGGAAGTGCGGTCCGCATAATTGCAAGTGCGGCTGCAAGTCTAAAACTGCGGTCTGCACAATTTTGAGTGCGATCATAGAATTGAAGTGCGGTCCGAATAATTTAAAGTGCGGCCGCACATGAAACTTTCCAAAAGTGCCAACTCTCTGATGATAGAGATTGACCTGATCTGCGGCCACACACACTTTTCTGTGACCGCGATAAAATTACTGCGGTCCACACTATTTTAAGTGCGGTCCGCACAATCTTGCCTCACCAACTGCCCTAATCTATACTTCTGCGGACCTCACAATTCCTTATGGGGCCGCACATTTCAAAATTCAATCGGGCAGAGTCCTGTAGGTTTTCGATTTATGCACAAATTAGACATGGTGATAGCAACTAAACATGATAATCAAACTACCCACTCCCCAAAAAACAAGTAAGAGTTAACCCACACAATATAAACCCCACATGGATATGAAATTGACAAATGGTCTAAACTAACTAACAAATTGTACATTAAACTAAGAAAATTGAAGAATCCTAGAAATGATTTGAACATACCAGTGATGAAGTGGTTCTATGGAATGATCACGGATGCGTAATTAGGTGTTAGATGATTGAATCAGATGCGTGCAAAATTTTAGTTTGATTTCTCAGAGAATGGAAAGTTTCAACAACAGCCTTAGGGTTACTATTTATACAGAGTGGGTTTGGCTAAGGAATCAAGAGAAGAGTGCGGCCGCAGAATTCCTTCTGCAGTCCGCTCTGTTACCCAGTGTTCCACTTCCTTTTGATGATCTGTGGTCAGCAGATTTAGCTGTGCGGCCGCAGATTTTGGTGCGGACTGCAAAATTTGCTGTACGACCGTACTTTGGCTATTTCTCTGAGAAACAAACTTCAGAGAGTTTGCATTTTCCATCTAAATTTGTGCGGTCCGCATAGGAATTGTGCGGCTACATTTTCCTTCTGCTATAGCGTCCAAATTGTGCGGTCCGCACAAGAATTGTGCGGTCTGCACTTTTTCCTTACTTAGCCAATTTTTCTGAGTGCAGTTCCTGTAAAGCACATTCATTCCTGCAACACACTTCAAATACAGTTAGCACAAAATAAGACCTATCTAAATAAGAAGAAAAGAAGAAAAAAAGAAAAAGAAACATGGGTTGCCTCCAAAGAAGCGCCTGATTTAACGTCGCGGCACTACGGAGATTACCATCACTTCAAATGAATCACTGCCACCACGTGGTCATCATTAACTTGTCCTAAATAATGCTTCATCCGGTGACCATTGACTCGGAATACCTCATCATTTTTGTTTTTTACGTCCAATGCATCAAAAGGTGTCACACCTATAATTTCAAAGGGACCACTCCATTTGGATTTCAGTTTTCCGGAAAACATCTTCAATCGTGAGTTGAACAACAAAATAAGATCGCCCACCTTGAACTCCTTGTTTTGGATGTATTTGTCATGAAGGTACTTCATTCTCTCTTTGTACAAGGACAAACTTGCATATGCATGGTACCAGAACTCATCTAATTCATTCAATTGTGCAACCCGCAAGTTAGCGGCTGCATCCCAATGAAGATTTAACTTCTTTAAAGCCCAGATGGCTTTGTGCTCGAGTTCTACTGAAAGATGACAAGCTTTTCCAAACACCAACGGGTATGGAGACATCCCGATAGGAGTTTTGAAAGCAGTCCGATAAGCCCATAGTGCATCATCAAGCTTCTTTGACCAATCCGTCCGGTTAGCATTCACTATTTTGGACAACATACTATTTATCTCCCGGTAGGAGACTTCCACTTGACCGCTAGTTTAAGGGTGATAGGGAGTCGTAACTTTATGAGTGACACCATACTGGCTAAGAAAGGTGTCAAAAGTTTTGTTGCAAAAATGCGACCCCCAACGCTTTTGATAGCCAGCGGAGTACCAAATCTTATGAAGATGTTCTTCTTCAAAAATGCCATCACACTTCTTACTTCATTGTTGGGTAGAGCACTGACCTGAACCCATTTAGACACATAATCAACCGCGACCAAGATGTAGGTGTTTCCACAAGAACTCACAAAAGGTCCCATGAAGCTAATACCCCACACATCGAAAATATCAATCTCCAAAATAGTGGTGAGGGGCATTTCATTTTTCTTTGAGATTCCACCGACCCTTTGACATTCATCACAATGCTTGACTAGATTACTTGCATCCTTGTAAAGAGTAAGCCAATAGAAACCACAACTTAGCACTTTGGCCGTCGTTCTTGCTCCACCATGGTGATCACCATACGGCGAAGAATGACAAGCCCCCAGAATGTTAACTTGTTCCTCCTCCGGTACACATCTTCTAATCACTCCATCCATACAAATCCGGAAAAGGTACGGTTCATCCCAATAATAGTCTTTACAATCCCGTTTGATCTTCTTCATTTGGTTTGAAGAGAATTCATCCGTGATGATACCACTTACAAGAAAGTTTGTTAGATCTGTGAACCATGGCACCTCTTTCTTTGAAATGGATAAGAGTTGCTTATCGGGGAAGGAGTCATTGATTTCAAGGCTATCATGCGGCCTCCCCTTCTCCTCCAAACGAGACAAGTGGTCTGCCACTTGATTTTCACTTCCTTTTCGGTCTTGGATGTCTATATCAAACGCTTGCAACAAAAGCACCCATCTCATCAACCGGGCTATGGAATCTTTCTTGATCATAAGGTAACGAAGTGCCGCATGATCCGTGTGGACAATCACTTTTGCACCCATCAAGTACGGGCGGAACTTCTCAATAGCAAACACAATGGCAAGGAGCTCTTTTTCGGTCAGTGCAATTGACTTAGGCATCAATCATGGTCTTACTAGCATAGTAGACCGGATGAAAGATTTGTTGATACGTTACCATAAAACTGCTCCAACCGCTACATCACTAGCATCACACATGATCTCAAAAGGAATGATCTAATTAGGAGCGGTGATAATGAGAGTAGTTGTCAACTTGAATTTGAGCAAGTCAAATCCTCTCATGCAATCATCATTGAAGTGAAATTTAGCATCTTTCTCCAAAAGCTTGCACAAGGGGTTCACCACTTTGGAAAAATACTTTATGAAATGCTTGTAGAACCCCGCATGACCCAAGAAACTTCTCACGCCCTTCACGGATGTTGGAGGTGGAAGTTTAGAAATCACTCTATTTTTACTTTGTCGACCTCTATTCCCTTCTTTAAAATCTTGTGGACAAGGATAATACCCTCATCGACCATGAAATGGTATTTCTCTCAATTCAATACCAAGTTCGTTTCTTCACACCTTTCCAATACCTTATCCTAATTTGCCAAGCAATCATCAAAAGAATCCCCGACTACCGAAAAGTAATTCTTGAAGACTTTAAGTTAGTCCTCTACCATATCAGTAAAGATCGCCATCATACACCGTTGAAAAGTTATCGGTGCACTGCATAAGCCAAATGGCTTTCGCTTGAAAGCGAAAGTGCAATAGGGACAAGTGAAAGTTGTTTTCTCTTGATCTTCCGGGAAAATAAGGATTTGATTGTAGTCCGAATATCCATCTAGAAATAAATAGAATGCCAGGCCGGCCAACAAATCAAGCATTTGGTTAAGAAAGGGTGGTGGGAAATGGTCTTTCCTTGTGACTTTGTTTAGCTTTCGATAGTCCATACACATTCTCCATCCGATCACCGTTCTTGTTGGAATCAACTCGTTCTTATCATTGGTGACCACAATTATGCCCCCCTTCTTCGGAACACATTGCATTGGAGAAGTTTACGAACTGTCAGAAATGGGGTAGACAACCCCGACATCTAACCACTTTATGATCTCTTTTTTGACTACCTCTTGCATGGCTTCGTTGATTCTCCTTTGATGTTCAATGGAGGGTTTGGAATCTTCCTCCAAATTAATCTTGTGCATGCAAAATGTGGGGCTTATTCCCCAAATATCCGCCAAAGTCCACCCAATAGCTTTCTTCCTCTTGTAGAGCACCGCCAATATAAAGTCAACCTGCACGTTAGTCAAATAAGAGGAAAGAATAACCGGTAAAGTAGAGCAAGGGCCAAGGAATTCATACCTGAGATATGGAGGTAATGGATTCAACTCCAAGATAGGAGGCTCTTCAATTGAAGGCTTTGTAGGAGGAGTTTTCCTATTCTCAAGATCCACGGAAAGTTTTCGAGGTTCATAATTGTATGACCCCATCCCCTGTAAAGAATTAACACATTCCATGAAGTCATCCATTTCATCATCATCAAAATTGAGCAAAACGTCCTCCAACATGTCACCCACATTAATCATGGCACTTGTATCCTCAATAATCATATCGGTCAACAAGTCCACGAACGAACACACTTCATTGCTATTCGGTTGCACACGTGGAACACCACCTTTTCATCACCCACTCAGAAAGTGAGTTCACCAGCTTCCACATCAACAAGACCTTCCCCGTAGTAAGGAAAGGTCTACCAAGAATAATCGGCACATCATAGTCCATTTCACAATTAAGAATAATAAAATCTGTCCGGAGAATGAACTTGTTAACTCGAACCAATACATCCTCAATCACCCCCAACGGTCTTTTCATTGTACGATCGGCCATTTGTAATCTCATAGATGTGGGTCTTGGTTGCCCAATTCCAAATGTCTTGAAAACCAAATAGGGCATCAAGTTGATACTCGCCCCAAGATCACAAAAATCTTTTGCAAACTTAGCACTTCCAATGGTTCAAGGAATTGTAAAAGCACCGGGATCTTCCGAATTAGGAGCCATCCAATGCACAATTGCACTCACTTGGTGAGTGACTTTGATAGTTTCAAAATTTATCGATCTCTTCTTTGTCACCAAGTCCTTCATAAACTTTGCATATCCGGGCATTTGCTCTAAGGATTAAACCAATGGCACATTTATAGAGAGACTCTTCATCATATCAATGAACTTCTTGAATTGATTCTCGCTATTTTTCTTGGAAAGCCTTTGAGGATAGGGAAGAGATGGCTTAGGCAATGGTACCTTAGCTTTTTGCAGTACCATTTCTGGTATGTCAATCACATGATCCCTAGATGGGTTCACATCCTCTTGAGTCTCTTACGCCGTGTCATCAATATCAATCCACACTTCATCATTTGCTTGCACAACATTGTTCGTGATCTCCTCTTCTTCTACCACTTGCTCATCATCCACAAATTTATTTTGACTTGAGGTAGGTGCATTCCCACCTCTTCCACTTCTTGTAGTAACGGCCATGGCATGTCCGTATTGTTCCCACCCTTCGGGTTCACCACCGTATTGCTTGGTAGTGCCCCCTTAGGATGAGAATTTAAAGCTTAAGAGATTTGACCCATTTTCACTTCTAAATTTCGGATTGGTGTGTTGTGTGAAGCAAGTTGGGCATCAGAATCATCATTCTTCTCCATCATTTGCTTGAACATGTTCTCAATACGACCCATTTCATTGTTGGAGGAACTAGGACCATGAAAAGGATAACAAGGTGGGTTGCTCGGTTGTTGAAGCATATATGGCCTTTGAAAACCCGACCCCCGATTTCCTTGGGTGTTGTTCCACCCGCCTTGGTTATTATTGTTTTGCCAATTCCCTTGGTTATTTCTTCCACTTCAATTACCTTGATTGTTGTTGTTCAAATTGCCTTGATTGTTTCCACTATTCCAATTACCTTGGTTGTTAGAATTCCAATTGCCTTGATTATTCAAAAGTCTTCATTGTTGTTGACTAGGGACTTGGTAGTTGTTTCTTTGCCCTTGAAAGTTGTTCACATATTGGACCTCTTCATCTTGATCATTGTAAGAATCTCCTTGATCAAACCCACTATCATCTTGCACAAAATTATCCACTCTTTGTTGCACCTGTGGACTTGTTGTTCTTCTCTTATTTACCGTCATATTGATTCACTCCATAGCATTGACTTGCCTCGGGTTTTGTACTTGTTGAAGTTGAGACTTTGCCAATTGGTTCATGGTGGTTGTCAACTCGGCTATTGCTGGCCCATGGTCATGTAACTCTTTATGAAGAAGAATCACATTTGGATCACCTTGTGGAATATTGGCTCTAGATTGCCACGCCGATGAAGTATCCACCATCTCATCCAAAATATCACACGCCGCCTCATAAGGCATAGTCATGAAGTTCCCACCGGAAAGTTGATTCACTACATATTGGTTGGTAATATTGATCCCCAAATAAATAATTTGTTGAATCATGTTCTCCGTCATATCATTGTTGGGTCACTCTTTCATCATTGTCATATATCTTTCCCATATCTTGTGTAGTGGTTCATTGGAATCTTACTTGAATGCTAGAATTTCATCCCGAAGAATGGCCATATGCCCGAGAGAGAAGTACTTTGAAATATATTTCTCTGCTAGTTCATCCCAAGTATAAATGGAATGATTTGGCAAACGTTCCAACCAATCTAAAGCTTTCCCCCATAGAGAGAAGGGAAAAAGACTTAGCCTCAAAGCATCCTCGGAGACATTTGTTTGTTTGCTCCCCCAACATGTATCAACGGACCCCTTCAAGTGTTTATATGTATTTTGACCTGGTGCACCGGTGAAGAACCCTCGTTGCTCGAGCAAGGTGAGCATTACGTTGGTTATTTGAAAGTTGCTCGCTCTAATACGGGGTGGGACTATAGCACTTGCATACCCTTCATCGGCAACACCCGGTGTGGAGCCGCTCGTGGTGGAGGTGGGGGTG
>AWOL01S0082869.1:0-10454 GCA_000715115.1 Nicotiana otophora | reverse complement strand
GGCCTCGTCTATTGGCTTGAGGTTCAAGAGGGACCTCATCCATTGCATCATCATCAACGTCCACATCCCCAACGGCTATGTTTCCTAGCTCATTGTTCGCCATGATTGCACCTACAATACTCACACGTTAGTAACAAGGAAGGAAAAGAAGATATTCTCAAAAACACACCTAAATATATAGCTAACACCGTCTTTAAGCTCCGTGGAAACGGCGCCAAATATTGATCTCATCCAATTTCATTCCTCTATTTGAGGATATAAAAATGGTCGATGCAATAGTAACACCCAACAAGGAGTCGGGGTCGATTTTTTACAGGGAATTATGAATGGGTCTTAGGAATATATATTATAGTGTATGAGCTTGAATTATCTCAAATTGCACTTTCACAAATCTGGGTTGTTTCTATGTCTAATTTAAACGAAGATTACAAATCAAGAATTTAAACTTGGAAAGTGTTTTTGGTTGTTTTTCAAATGATATGAAAGGTCTAGGGCTATGACCTTCACCTAGGTGTTCACCTAATGGGTTGTAGACTTTAAAATTTATTTTATTGGTCGGGGTGTATTATAGATATCAACACTCAAGTACTCACTCAATACCTCTCGGTCAGAGAGTGATTTTGCTCAATTTGGCTTCTCAAGTCCAAATGGGTATTGAACAAAACAATTGATGATAAGCTCAAGTCGGGTTTTACTATATCTAGGTTCAACCCTTTAATTGGGCTTATCAATCTATCGATTAACCCAATTGCTTGCTAGCCAAGTTTTTCTAGACTAAGTCACTCTTTCTCAAGTAGAGACCAAGTCAAAAAAGCATGAAATAATGTTTATAACCATTAATTCTTCACATAAAAGCAAGAACTAGGCTAGATAATCAACACCCAACCATAAACAAGCAATAAATCAAACACCCATTAAGTTTACACACTAGGGTTTGGTCACAACTCTAGTGAAAATCTAGCTACTCATGCTTAAATTGGAAGAAAAAGAAGAAAAAGTGATAATTATACCCATATTGATAATTAAAATGATGAAATCAATATTCAAAAAGCTCAAAATAGCAAACACTACTAAAAAGAGTAAAAAAAAAAAAACTCTACTGTAGCTGCTGATGTCAAAACTTGACCTAAAAAAGTGAAACTCTTCTATTTATATAGTGCTGGAATTTTCAGACAAAAATGCCCTTTCGAAGGTTCTGCGGCCGCACAATTTCATGTGCGGTCCACACTTTGCTTCAGCCTAATAGGAATGGAAACCCGCGGCCGCATAATTCTGAACTGCGGCCGCACTTCTCTCTTTTTGAGGTCCACGCATTTCTGAGTGCAGCCGCACATTGCTCTTCTGCGGACCACACAAATGTTACTGCGGCCGCATAGCTGTTCTTCTGCGGCCGCATTTCTGTTGAACTTGAGATGCAAGTTCTCTGAACTTTTGCTCTTGCTCATGTTCTGCGGCCGCACATGTCATGTGCGGACCGCACTTTACACTTGTCTCTAATAGGAGTTTCTTCACATTCTGCGGCCGCATATGAAAATTTGTGGTCCGCACTTCTGAGCTTCTATGCCTGTTTGTGTCCTTGAGTTCAGATCACTCCTTCTTGAGTTGGATTTCGTCTTCGGAGCTCATTTTCCATTATTTCTGCAATTAAGCATATTTCATCAGTTTTCGGGAACACAATTAAACACTTTTGGACTAAAACGAAAGCAAAAAGGTGCTAATAAGTAGTCAAAATTCCCACTTAACATGAACTTGGACTCCTCGCAATTGCGATTATTTTGATCTCAAATGCGAACAATGCTCCCCTAGTCCCACTTTGCAATTGCGAGGTAATTGTTCGCAAATGCGAACCCTTGGTCCCCAGCTACTCTTCGCAAATACGAGGAAGTAGCTCGCAAATGCGAACCTGACAGGGAGACTATCATATCGCAAATGCGAAGCCAGACCTCGAAATTGCGAGGTCTGAGGCCTGCACCAGAAACAGTAGAGCTCCATCTATTTTCTTAAGTCTAAACCACTCCGAAGCCTATCCGAAACTCACCCGATCCCTTGGGGCTCCAAACCAAGCATGTACACGAGTCCAAAAATCTCATACGAACTCGCTCGCGCGATCACAACACCAAAATAACATCTAGAACCACGAATTAGACACCAAATCAAATGAAATTTTCAATGAAACTTAAGAATTTCTATTATAACAACCTGGCGTCTGAATCACGTCAAATCAACTCTGTTTCGCACCAAATTTTGCAGACAAGTTATAAATATAGTAATGAACCTATACCAAGCTCCGGAACCAAATATCCAGACCCGACAACAATAAAGTCAATCCTTGGTCAAATATTCAAATTTTTTAAACCTTTAAACTTCAAGTTTTCGATAAAATGCGATAACTCGAGTTAACGACCTCCGAATTCGATTCTGGGCATACGCCTAAGTCATAAATCATGATACGGACCTACCGAGAATGTCAAAACACAGATCCGGGTCCATTTGCTTAAAACATTGACCGAAGTCAACTCAAATAGATGTTTAAGGCACAAATTCACATTTTAATCAGTTTTTCACATAAAAGCCTTCCAGAAAAAGACACGGACTGCGTACGGAAATCGAGGAAGGCTAAAAGGAGATATTGGAGGCCTCGTAACACAGAATTAAGGTTTAAAAATCTAGATGACCTATCGGGTCATCACAATATGGGGGACGCGTTTGCATCATATGTTGTAGAGTTTATTGTGGTGCTTTAAATTCTTTTTATTTCTTGTGCATTTGGTCTATTTAAATTAATCTACTGACACTTCCTCAATGCTTTGCTTTCTCTCTCAACAAATATTAATTTTTTTACTTTTGTTGTTGTGTCACTGATCTCGCCTGATTAATTTCTGCAGAAACTAAAATCGTTTTGAGAACTCTACAAGTATATTTCTTTTTTTCTTTTTTTTCAAATGGGCATAGAGATTATGCTCAACCGTCAAAGAAAAGACTGTTGTACAGGGATTATTTAGAGATGTTCCAGGTCTTAATTCAAGGAGGAGACATTTGAGTAAGAGGCTGAATATTTTAAGAGACCAATTGATCAAGTGATCACAAGGAGAAGAATTGTTAAAGTTCATCGCTATCAAACGACATCAGCTACAACCTCTCCTTTATTTAACCCTTCTTGTTGGGATCTGATTGGTTCCACCTATTGATACTATACCACTTCGTAAGCGCAACATCAGAAGTAGAAAAGCAGACAAGGTTAGACTTACCAATTATTTCTCAAGAATCTGGTGTCTTCTTGCTGAAGTAAGAAAAAGAAGAAGAGATCCAATATATTCTATTATTGTTAAGTTCACCGCCGTTACACTGTTAACTCTATTGATATTTTATCTCTTTTTTTCCTTCCTTCCTTGTGCAATTAATATTTGTTTGTTGTTGCCTTTTGCTTTCTTATTTTTGGGTCGCGTTGATTGATCTCTTTGGAGATTCAAAATCAAGTAGGTCCATGGATTGGTAGAATCTTCATAGGTGCACGAGTTTGGAGAATATTGAAACAAAGATAATTTGCCGAGCATCTGTCTTTTATTTTCCAACGCAGAGCTTGATGTTTAGGGACATGCTCGACTGTCGGCTTTGCTTTTGGAGGAAGCAAAAAAATGTTTGAACTTTCCAACCTGAATTTCTGTCTCTAACCTTTAGTTATTTATGTTGAGGGAAACCTCTTGATTATTAGCTAACTAAGGAGTTAGAAAGAACCAGACCAGATGACCAAAATTTCATTTTTTTCATCCAAGAAGCTCTTGTTGAATTTGACAAGATTAATGTGAACTAGTGTGAAAATTTGAAAACTCTTTTTTTGGAAAAAATTGGTAGATGCATTTTTCATGCATTTACATTGCATGATCACACTTAATATGATGTCATGCATGACATTATTAAGGCCATTTACCTTCTATAAATAGCAAGGGTTTTGTTCATCTGTAAACATCTCTCACTTGCCTTCTTATCTCCTAAGGCATTTGAATTTTCTTTCTCTCTTATAGTATTTCACTTGTATTTTTTGGAGTGAAATAAAGTTTGAATTGATTATGTCCGAGGACTAGGCAAAAATCAAATTTTGTCGAACCTCATTAATTTCTGGTGTTCTTTTTATTATTATCTTATTTAATATTTATTAGCTACCTTTAGATATAGTAGTTGTGATTTAATCACTCTCTATATATTCAGCTTCCGCAATAATTGGTATCAGAGCCAAGGTTCTATCTTAGTATGCTCTGTGGTTACAACATAGTCTAAACTTTCACATCAGAAAAAAATTACTTTGGGTGTCAGTAATACATCGTTGGCATCTTCGCTTATGACAAGAATTATGTCAAATACGAAATTTGCAGTTAAAATATTTGACGGATCAGGACATTTCGGGATGTGGCAAGCTAAGGTTCTTGATGTTCTTTTTCAACAAGGGCTAGATATTGTCATAGAAGAAAAGAAACCAGACAATATTGGAGAAGGAGATTGGAAGATTATCAACCGCATTGCTTGTGGTACCATTCGATCTTACCTCGCAAGAGAACAGAAGTATCCATACACAAAGAAAACTTCTGCAAGTAAATTGTGGAATGCGTTGGAGGATAAATTCTTGAAGAAAAATAGTCAAAATAAAATTTACATGAAAAAAAGATTGTTACGCTTCACATATGTTCCTGATACTACAATGAATGATCATATCACCTGCTTTAATAAGTTGGCGACAGATTTGCAGAATATGGACGTGACTTTTAGTGATGGAGATATGGCTTTAATGTTATTAAGTTCACTTCCCGATGAGTACGAGCACTTCGAAACTACTCTACTTCATGGGAATGATGAAGTGTCTCTCAAGGAAGTTTGTTCTGCCTTGTACAACTATGAGCAAAGAAAGAGAGAAAAATAAAAGAGTGGATAAGAAGAAGCACTGGTCGTGAGAGGTCGTTCTCAAAATCATATGAGAACGAAGAAAGGAAGATCCAAGTCAAGATCCAGACCCAGCAAAGATGAATGCGCCTTTTGCTGAGAAAAGGGGCACTGGAAGAAAGACTGTCCAAAGTTAAAAAACAAGGCCAAACCTAACAATGGGAAGGCTGTCATGGATTCAAATGTAGCTGATTGTGATGACTCTGATTTATCACTAGTTACAACTGAGCCATTCAAACCATCTGACATATGGCTCATGGATTCAGCTTGTAGCTATCATGTGTGTCCCAACAAATACTGGTTTGTTGATTTTCAAGAAGGAGAATATGGAGTTATTCACACCGTAAATAACAATTCTCTTACCGCATATGGTATTGGTTCAATCCGATTAAGGAACCATGATGGATTGATCAGAACATTAACGTACCGAAATTGAAGAAAAATCTCATTTCTGTAGGAGCTCTAGAGTCAAAGGGGCTCAAAGTCGTTGCAGAAAATGGGATAATGAGAATATGCTTTGGTGCACTAGTGGTAATAAAGGAAATTCGACGAAATAATAACATGTACCACTATCGCGGTAGTACAGTTATTGGGACAACAACAGTGATATCCAGTGATAACAAGGAGGCAGAAGCAACCAAGCTATGGCACATGCGCTTGGGACATGCTGGAGGAAAATCTTTGAAAATTTTATCAGATCAAGGATTGTTAAAAGGAGTAAAGACTTGCAACTTGGAGTTTTGTGAGCATTGTGTCAAGGGAAAACAGACAAGGGTTAAATTTGGAACAACTATCCATAATACTAAAGGTATTTTGGATTATGTTCACTTTGATGTTTGGGGTGCTTCCAAAACACCTTCATTAGGTGGAAAACACTATTTTGTAACCTTTATTAATGACTTTTCCCGAAGAGTGTGGATGTATACTATGAAAACCAAAGATGAGGTACTGGAAAGTTTTCTCAAATGGAAGGCGATGATAGAGACTCAAACAGGCAGAAAGCTAAAGTGTCTCCGCACAGATAACGATGGAGAATACAAAAATGATCTTTACAATAAGATTTGTGAAGATGATGGAATTTTGAGATACTTCACCGTCAGAAATACACCACAACAGAATGGAGTGGCAGAACGCATGAACCAGACTTTACTGGAGAAGGTTCGGTGTATGTTGTCCAATGCTGGCTTCGGCAAAGAATTTTGGGTTGAGGCAATAACATATGCATGCCACCTCATTAATCGTCTACCATTTGCCATTATTGGTGGCAAGACACCATTTGAAAAATGGCATGGAAAACCTGCTGAAGATTATAATTTTTTACATGTGTTTAGCTCAATTGCATACTATCATGTGAAAGAGTCAAAACTGAATCCGAGAGCAAAGAAAGCTATATTTATGGGAATTACTTCTGGAGTCAATGGATACTGATTATGGTGTCCATAGACAAGAAAAATTATATTCAGCAGAGTTGTTACCTTTGATCAATCTTCCATAACAGATAAGATGACAGTTGAAGATGTCAAACAAACTGATGGTACTTCAAAGCAGGTAGAGTTTGAGGGAAACTTAATTTTTCCAACACAAGGAGAAAACGAGGAAACAATAGAAGATTTTCCTCTGGAAGAAGAGTCAGTAGAGAGGGAGATTCTAATTCAAGAACCTCAACAACAACTTGAATCAATAGCAACCAGCAAGCCAAAAAGAACAATAAAGAATCTTGTTTGTCTCATAGAGACGGTGGCTTGTGCAGCCTCAATTATAGCTGATGGTGTTCCTACCACTTATAAAAGCGCAGTCCAAAGTTCAAAAAAAGATAAGTGGAGGATTGAAATGAATGAAGAAATGCAGTCCCTTCATCAGAATCGCATATGGAAATTGGCCAATCTCCCGAAGGGCAAGAAAGCAATTGGGTGCAAATGGGTATTTGCAAAGAAAGAAGGATTTCCTAACCAAGAAGATGTTCACTACAAAGCAAGATTGGTAGCCAAATGGTACGCTCAAAAGGAGAAAATTAATTACAATGAGGTATTTTCTCCAGTCGTGAAACACTCCTCCATTAGAGTTTTGTTGTCTTTGGTAGCACAGTTGAATTTGGAACTAATTCAGTTAAATGTAAAAACTGCATTTTTACATGGAGACTTGGAAGAGGAAATCTATATGACTCAGCCAGAAGGATTCAAAGTTGTTAAAAAGGAAAATATGGTGTGAAAACTTGAAAAATTATTGTACGGATTGAAACAATCTTCTAGACAATGGTACAAATAATTTGACAAGTTTATGTTGCGGCAGAAGTACAGAAGAAGCAAATACGATCATTGTGTGTATTTGCGCAAGCTTGAAGACGGATCTTTCATATATCTTCTCCTATACGTTGATGATATGTTGATAGCTTCCAAAAATCAAGAGGATATTGAGAAGTTGAAGATTCAACTAAGAAAGGAGTTTGAGATGAATGATTTGGGTGAGGCGAAGAAAATTCTTGGCATGGAGATAAAAAGAGATAGACATTCAAAGAAACTCTATCTATCTCAGAAAGAATACTTGAAGAGAGTAATAGATCGATTTGGCATGAATGAGAATACGAAGTCGGTTAGAACTCCTCTTGCTCCTCACTTTAAGCTTAGTGCTGCTATGTCACCGGAGAATGAAGTTGAACGAGAGTATATGTCAAGAGTGCCATATGCGAATGTCGTTGGTAGCTTGATGTATGCAATGGTTTGCACAAGACCTAATATTTCACATGCTATCGGAGTTGTAAGCAGGTATATGCATGATTCAGGAAAGGAGCATTGGCAAGCTGTGAAATGGACTATACGGTATATTTGTAATACTGTAAATGTTGGATTAATTTTTGAGCAGGAAGATAGTCAGTATCTTGTTGGTTATTGTGACTCGGATTATGCCGGTGATTTGGACAAGCGTAGATCAACTACTGGTTATGTTTTCACTTTTACAAATGCACCAGTTAGTTGGAAGTCTACTTTGTAGTCAACAGTTGCTTTGTCTACTACTGAGGTAGAGTACATAGCAATTACGGAGGCTGTAAAGGAGGCAATTTGGCTTCAAGGGTTGCTTAGAGAGCTTGGTATTGGTCAAGAAAGCATCACACTATTTTGTGATAGTCAGAGTGCTATCCAATTAGCAAAGAACCAAGTTTATCATGCAAGGACGAAGCATATTGATGTTCGATATCACTTTGTACGAGATATTATAGAAGAAGGTGGAGTCATGGTGCAGAAAATTATGACTATAGACAACCCTGCCGATATGCTAACAACATTAGTGACTACGATCAAGTTTCAACATTGTTTGAACTTGATCAACATTGTTGAACTTTGAAGATTGAAGTTGAAGACACAATCAAAATTTATCAGTGAGAGAAAATTTAAAAAGTGGAATCTTGCCAAGGTGGAGTTTTGTTGAATTTGACAAGAGTAATGTGAACTAGTGTGAACATTTGAAACCTCTTTTTTTGGAAAAAATTGGTAGATGCATTTTTCATGCATTTACATTGCATGATCACACTTAATATGATGTCATGCATAACGTTATTAAGACCATTTCCCTTCTATAAATAGCAAGGGTTTTGTTCATTTGTAAACATCTCTCATTTGCCTTCTTATCTCCTAATTTGTCTTCTTATCTCCTAAGGCATTTGAATCTTCTTTCCCTCTTGTAGTATTTCACTTGTATTTTTTGGAGTGAAATAAAGTTTGAATTAATTGTGTCCGAGGACTAGGCAAAAATCAAATTTTGTCGAACCTCGTTAATTTCTGGTGTTCTTTTTATTATTGTCTCATTTACTATTTATTAGCTACCTTTAAATATAGTAGTTGTGATTTAATCACTCTCTATATATTCAGCTTCCGTAACAGCTCTCGCATCCAATTACAACCGCCAGAAATGCTTTTTTGGAGACAAAACTACCAGAAATGTATTAATATATGCATTCATCTCAATTTAAAAACTTTCCTCCAACCAGTGCACATAGATCGAAAATATTGATCTCTTATTCTAGATTTGTTGGCTGGCTCTACAGTGACATTGATTTGACTCTACTTTGACCTCATGGAAATGAACATTCTTTACATATATATTTGTTTTTGTTTTGGTCCTCCCTCCTTTTGGCATGGGAGACAGATTCATCACCAGTGGAAGCTTTTCCAGGTTTGATGGTAAACCGTACCTAGCATATTAAAACTTGTGAATCATTACTCTAGCAAGTTAAATTCAGTATAGATGTTTAATACATCATTTGACATTTAGGACTATCTTGTTGAACAAATTATTTTATGTTACTTTTTTGGCAGTTAACTTTCCTAATGGGTGATTGCGTCTTAAGTAAATAGAGTTCAATTAGTTTAATTTGGTTGAACAAGTTGTGTTTCATTATTTTGTGAGTGTTGTTTTGCATCAATATAAAAGGGGTAGGACGGAAGCATACCTCGCCGAAGGACGTTTAGTAGAAGGATTACACTAAACGTAATATTCAGGTCAAAAGTATTACTTGACTCTCATGCCCTGCTCGGATAAATTACGTTCTCCCTCTTCTTCCCTGAGTTTTTTTTTAAATTAAAAAATGTCAATTTTTACTCTATGAAGGTCCATGTCGTTAAAAGTTGGAGTGTAGTTTGTTTGAGTTGCAAAGTTTAAATCTTTTGTGGCTCTCTTCTGCAGGAATTAGTTGTATTTATTAGACCTGGTTTCTTAGGAAAGATGTACAATACATCACTATTAATTGCTCTTACATGTGTCTACCTGGTTTGTCACGCATTGACGCATGCCTCAAGGATGAAGATTAGTTTTATTTCCGAATGCGAAGAAACTATCTTGTGTATATACATTTTTTTATAGATTGCTATAGATTAACTTCTACTATTCTATTAAGGTTCTATAGAATATATGGTGTGTGTAATGTCAGATATAAGGGGGCTCTCAATAGTCTTGCCCATGAACCATGTATTGTTTTGTTTGGAGAAACCCAGAGCACCAGCAGAGCACAAATGCTGATTAGAGTAGGAAATCTATATACATTTATAAAGGAGGGACCTTAAAGGAGTGATGTGACATCTTTTATTGATTAAAAAATGTATTTATCTATTATCTCAATTTTTTAGGAATTTGAACACAATAAACTCAATTACTAAAAACTTTTATAAAAAAATCCATTACAACTCAATTTAGAAAAGGCGTGTCCTTCAAATTTCTCAAGAAACGTTTCAAACCAAAACTTCACCTCAACCCAACATTATATTCTCTTCTCCAATCTTTTCCAACTATTGTGCAACATCTCTATGAAATTGAACTTTGCAATGTTTCCTAATTTTTCTCCATGGCCTGAATTACACACCGTGAGAAAGGTCAGAAAGTATGAACCATCATGTTTGATTGGTCTTTGACTTCATATGTATCTGTATTAAATTTCTTTTTTTCTTTTTTTCATCGCAGTGCTTTTATTATGTTCCCAAATCAGAATGGACATCCGATTCAAAAAGTGCTTTAGTGGAACCACACCACATCTA
>AWOL01S0082865.1:0-10496 GCA_000715115.1 Nicotiana otophora | reverse complement strand
CGTTAAGCCTCCTTAAACATATCCAAATTTTCACCCCTTTTCCTTAATTAACTTATTAATCCCCTACTAATCCTATAATTAACCAATTATTCACACAATTAAGAATTATCTCAAATTACATAAAATACTACTCACTTGACACACTTTATGTAACCTACTATCATGGTCACGTGGTACCTTGTATGGCACTAGTCCATAAATATCGGGTATTGTAGCACGGACCGGATTTTATCCCAAATCGACAACCTTCAACGAAACTCATTTTCTTTGATTCGTTTACCCTTTATCTTTCACGACACTTACTTATCACCTATTATAAATAGAATAAATGCTCATAACCTCGAAAATAAACTCATCCTCGAGTCTACGTCGATTAACTTACGATGCAACTTTAACGTACAAAATGGGGAACATTACGCTCTCTTCATGTGTATCGCTTGATATTGATTTTATATTATTCATGTGAAAGATTGGATAGAAGTCATCATCAAGTAGGCTTGCTCGACCGGGTTATATCAGTTGAGCGCGGGTCGTGCTACCCGAGGTCGAGGCGTGATAGGGAATGACCATTGAATTCCATGATGTTCCCGTATAGGCGTGGATATCTGCTCCGCATCTCCAACTCGGTCTCCCTAGTAGCCTTCTCAATGGGCTGACCTCTCCACTACACCTTCACTGAAGCTATATCCTTTGACCTCAACTTTCGACCCTATCAAACCATAATAGCCTCCGGCTCCACAACATAAGTCAAATCACCACCCAACTGAACCGTGTTGAAATCCAATACATGAGACGGGTTGCCAACATACTTTCGGAGCATGGAAACATGAAATATTGGATGAACACTCGACAAGCTAGGTGGCAAGGCAAGCTTGTAAGCCCCCTCCCCAATCCTCTAAAGTAACTCAAACGACCCAATGAACCGAGGGCTCAACTTGCCCTTCTTCCTGAACCCCATAACACCCTTCATGGGTGAAACCTTCAGTAGAACCTTCGCCCCAGCCATGTAAGACACATCACGGACCTTCCTATCAGCATAGCTCTTCTGTCTAGACTACGACGTGTGAAGCCGCTGCTGAATCAATTTAACCTTGTTCAATGCATCCTGAACTAAGTCTGTACCCAACAACCAAGCCTCACCGGGCTCAAACCGACCCACCGGAGATCTACACTGCCTCCCATAAAAGCTTGATACGGGGCCATTTGGATGCTCGACTGATAACTGTTTTTGTAAGCAAACTCCGCGAGTGGCAGAAAACTGGTCCCATGAACACCCAAAATCAATGACACACGCACGTAGCACATCCTCCAATATCTGAATAGTGCGCTTGGACTGCCCGTCCGTTTGAGGGTGAAATGTGGTACTCAACTCCACTTGAGTGCCCAACTCTCGCTGCACGACTCTCCAAAACTGCGATGTAAACTGCGTGCCTCTATCTGAATTGATGGAAACTGGCACACCGTGAAGACGGAGAATCTCTCGGATGTAAATCTCAGCCAGCCGCTCTGAAGAATAAGTGGTGCCCAATGGAATGAAGTGTGCGGACTTGGTCAGCCAATCCACAATAATCCAAATAGCATCAAACTTCCTTGAAGTCCGTGGGATCCCAAGCACAAAATCCATGGTGATTCTCTCCCACTTCCACTCTGGAATCTCCATCCTCTGAAGCACGCCACCCGGTCTCTGATGCTCATATTTTACCTGCTGAAAGTTAAGACATAGAGCTACAAACCCCACTATATCCTTCTTCATCCTCCTCTACCAATAGTGCTGCCTCAAGTCCTGATACATTTTTGTGGCACACGGATGAATGGAATACCACAAACTGTGGGCCTCTTCAAGAATCAACTCTCGTAGCACATCCACATTGGGCACATAAATATGACCCTGCATCCTCAATACCCCATCATCCCCAATAGTCACATCTCTAGCATCACTGTGCTGAACCCTATCCTTGAGGAGAAGCAAATGAGGATCATCATACTAGTTCTCTCTAATGCGATCAAATAAGGAAGACCGAGAAACAACACAAGCGAGAACCCGACTGGGCTCTGAAATCTCCAATCTCACAAACCGGTTGGCCAAAGCTGAACATCAACTGCAAGAGGACTCTCTCCAATGGGAAGAAAAGCAAGACTACCCATACTCACTGTCTTCCTACTCAAGGCATCAGCCACCACATTGGTCATCCCTGGATGATATAGAAAAGTGATGTCATAGTCCTTTAGTAGCTCCAACAATCTCCCCTACCTAAGATTGAGATCCTTCTATTTGAACAAGTGCTGGAGGCTCCGATGATACGTAAGCACCTCACCAGACACACCGTAGAGATAATGCCTCAAAATCTTCAATGCATGAACGAGGGCAGCTAGCTCCAAATGATGAACATGGTAGTTCTTCTCATAAGGCTTCAACTGGAGCGAAGCATATGCAATCCGTCTACCCTCCTACATAAACAAACACCCAATACCGATCTGATAAGCATCACAATACACTGTATAAGATCCCGAAAATAACGGAGCACCCTTTTGGGTCAACTTGGTCAAGAGCGATGCAATAGATGAAAAACCCTCCACAAAGCGATGATAATAACTGGCCAATCCAAGAAAGCTCCAAATCTCCGTAGCTGAGGACGGTCTGGGCCAACTCTGAACTGCTTCTATCTTCTTCAGATCCACCTAAATACCCTCATTGGACACCACGTGTTCCAAGAATGCCACTAAGATGAGCCAAAACTCACACTTGGAGAACTTGGCATAAAGCTTCTCCTCCCTCAACCGTTGGAACACAACCCTCAAGTGTTGGGCGTGCTCCTCCTTACTAGGAGTGTACACCATGATATTGGCAATGAACACAATAACAAACGAGTGGAGATAAGGCTGAAATACAATATTTATTAGATGCATGAGCGCTACTGGGGCATTGATCAGCCCAAAAGACATCACGAGGAACTCATAATGAACATAACTGGTCCTGAAATCTATCTTAAGAATATTCGAGTCCTGAATCTTCACCTGGTGATACCTAGACCTCAAATCAATCTTGGAGAACACCCTCTCTCCCTGAAGCTGGTCAAATAGGTCATCAATGCGTGGAAAAGGATACTTGTTCTTTATTGTGACCTTGTTCAACTACCTATAATCAATGCACATTCTCATAGTACCATCCTACTTCTTAACAAACAGAACATGTGCACCCCAAGGTGACACACCAGGCCTAATAAACACTTTGTCAAGGAGTTCCTGAAGCTGCTCCTTCAACTCAGTTGGTGCCATACGGTACAGAGGAATAGAAATGGGCTGAGTGTCCGGCTCCAAGTCAATGCCAAAGTCAATATCCCTGTCAGGTGGCATGCCCGACAGGTCTACAGGAAACACATTCGAGAAATCTCACACAACTGGAATAGAATCAATAGTAGTGGTCTATGCACTAATATCCCTCACAAAGGACAAATAAGATAGACAACCCTTCTCAACCATTCGCTGAGCCTTCACGTATGAAATAACTCTACAGGGAAAATAGTCCAGAGAACCTCGCCACTTAATCTGTGGCAACCCCGGTATCGCCAATGTCACAGTCTTAGCGTGGAAATCTAGAACAACATGACATGGGGACAACCAGTCCATACCCAAGATCACATCAAAATCAACCATACTAATTAACAAAAGGTCAACTTTGGTCTCCAATCCTCCAATAGTCACTACACACGACCGGTATACCTAGTCCACTATAATAGTATCTCCTACCGTTGTAGATACACGAACAAATAAAACTAGAGACTCATGTGGCATATCCAGATAAGGGGCAAAATATGATGACACGTATGAATACGTGAAACCAGGGTCAAATAATACAAAGGCATCCCTGTGGATGACTGAGACAATACCTGTGATCACTGAATCGGAAGTAATGGCTTCTGGTCTGGCGGGAAGAGCATAGAATCGGGCCTGACCGCCACCTGATCGGCCTCCCTCTCCAGGGCAACGTCTAGCTAACTAGGCCCCACCCCGAGTTGGCTGAGCGGGTGTGGACAATATCTCCTGATATGGCAGAGTCGCCACACTCATAGCAACTCCCCGGTGTTGGTGGTGGGGACTGGAAGGATCCCCGAGCACCGGGATAACTGGTAGAAGCGCCTAGCTTAGACGGGTCCAGACCCGATAGGGCACTGAGAGATGAGTGGCCATACTGATAACTATGTGAACCATTGCTAGATGATGCACCATGGTGAACTAGGTGAGCTGTCTGAGCATGCCTGTAAGGATGACCCCTGTCATGGTAGAACCGACCCCCAAAAGGAACACCGTTGAATCCACCCTATCCCCGAGGCCTGACGGGCAATGTCGACAACCTCATCAAAAGTTGCACCAGACACCCTATCTCTAGTCATCAACAACCGCAGCTGAAATGTGAGGCCATCAATGAACCACCTTATCCTCTCCCTATCTGTGGGAACTAACCAAACTGCATGACGGGACAACCCATAAAAACTTATCTCGTTCTGCGTCACATACATATCACCCTGACAAAGCTACTCGAACTACCTGTGCAGCTCCTCTCTGCGGGACTAAGGCACGAACTTCTCCAGGAAGAGAACGGAGAACTCCTTCCATGTAAGGGGTGCTGCGCCGACCGGCCTATGCCTCTCACAAGCCTCCCACCAACTGAAGGCAGCCCTAGAAAACTGAAAAGTAGTGGATGAGACCCCGCTGGTCTCCAGAATACCTGCTGTACGGAGAATCATCTGACACTTGTCCAAGCAACCCTGGGTATCTGACGCCTCTGTACCACTAAAGGATGGAGGCTGGAGTCTCCAAAACCTCCCAAATCTCTGTTGCTCATCATCATACATAACAGGAACCACATAGACCTGAGCAGTTGCAACCGGCTGGGTGGGTAGTTCCCCCGGTATCCGAAGTCCCTGTACTACCTGATCTGGAGCACGGGAAATAGGGGTATGAGTACCTCCCACGACCTGAGAAGTCGTAGGTGCGGCATGCGCCTAAACCACCTGAGCAAGGGCGGTGAAAACTGTCAGAATCTGAGCTGAGGCCTCCTGAAGGCCTGGAATCACAATGGGCACAGGTGGTGCCTGAGCTAGTCCCAAAGGCTCTTCCACAATTGGAACCTGCTCTTGAACTAGGGAAAATGGTGTATCTACATGTGTTGCCCTAGCAGTTGTGCGAGCTGCACCTCTGCCCCTACAACGGCCTCTACCGCGACCTCGGCCTCTCGCGGCCCTGACTGGTGGTACTGGTGGCTGTCCACCTTGCCTAGTAGTATATGTCCTCACCATCTGTGACAGAATAGAACAACTAAAGTTTAGTCACCAAAATCAACAGATTCGCACGACAAAAATTCAAGAATGTGGAGTTTCCTAAGGGTTCGACAGCCTCTCGAAGATAAGTACAAACGTCTTCGTACCGATTCGCAAGTCTCTACTAAACCTGCTCATGACTTGTGAGACCTATGTAACCTAGACTCTGATACCAACTTGTCAAAACCCAAAAACCAATCGTCGTGATGGCGCCTTTCGTAGTACTAGGCAAGCCACTACTGAACTGTCTTAACACAGTAAAGCTTTGAAACTTTAGATGGAGTAAATTAATATTTAAGAAAACCTTTTTGGAATAGAAATAAACCCGCTACATAATACAATATATCCCAAAACTGGGAGTCATCGAGTACACAAGCATCTATACCAGGAACAATTTAATACAATGTCTAAGGAATAGGAACTAAAATGCGATAAACATAATGAAGGAGAGCTAAGGCCTGTGAACGCCATGCAGCTACCTCGATAGTCTCCGGGAACAGCTGCTCAAATATCATTGCCCGCTATGATCGGGAACACCTGGATCTGCACACGAAGTGCAGGGTGTAGCATGAGTACAACCAACTCAGTAAGTAACAATAATAAATAAGGAACTGAAAGATAGTGACGAGCTACACAATTATAGTTCATTTTCAGTAATCTCAGCAAGACAGTAGATATGCTTTCAAATCCGGTAATTTAAGTCAAATCAGTTTGTACGTTACCAAGTTCAAGTGAAACCGGATACAGTATCTTCCAAGAGTTTCAAAACAGTGACATATAGCAGCTAAGTGCAACAACAAATGAAAGCAAGTACAACCGCTCAGGGCAGCAGTCACTCAACCTTTTTCAATAGGTCAATCACTCGGCTCTCCGCTCTCAACACTCACACTCAATGTGTACCTGCACTCACTGGGGATGTACAGACACTGGAGGGGCTCGTTCGCCCAAGCGCTATGTCGTTGCGGCGTGCAGCCCGATCCTATATAAATAGCCATGAGGCTCATTGCGGCGTGCAACCCGATCTCTCTCTCTCTCTATATATATATATATACAGCCCTAAGGCTCGTTGCGGCATGCAACCCGATCCACATATATACACATAGCTCACAGCTCGGCACTCACGCCCTAACTCAGTCAGCAACCTCTCCAGTCCCTCGGGCTCTCAAAAATCATAAATATCAACCCAAACAAAGATAATATAATGTATCAGCAAGAAATAACAAGAGACTAAGATATGCTACAAAAGTAAACCGTGACCGCATACAAAACAACAATTAGCAATTAATTGAGTGAGTACACGACCTCTGCGGGTCCCAATAGTGTAATCACATAGCCTAAACATGACTCATAACATGATTTGCAGTCAAATTTCTATAACACAGGGAGAGCATATAGATAACAATAAGTTATTCAACTTTACAGTTCGGGCCAGACCGCCACCTGGTCTGACGGGAAGAGGATAGAATCGGGCCTGACCACCACCTGATTTGCCTCCCCCTCTAGGGCAACCTCCAGCTAACTGGGCCCCACCCCGAGTTGGTTGAGCGGGTGGTGAAGTAACTGGTGCAGAAGTTGTAGTCTGGCTCTTCTGCTGAGCCGGACCTCCCATAAGGTCGGGACAATATCTCCTGATGTGGACATGATCTCCACACTCATAGAACCTCCCCGGTGCTGGTGGTGGGGGCTGGAGGGAGCCCCGAGCACCGGGATAACTGGTAGAAGAACATAGCATAGACGAGCCCTAACCTGATGGAACACTGAACTGGAAGGGCACGGAGAGATGAGTGACCCTGCTGATAACTATGTGAACCATTGCTAGATGATGCACCATGGTGAACTGGGTGAGCCGTCTGACCATGCCTGTAAGCATGACCCCTGTCGTGGTAGAACTGAACCCCAGAAGGAACACCGCTGAATCCACCCTATCCCCGAGGCCTCTTTGCCTTCCTCCCAATCCGCTCTTGATTGCGGACCATCTCTATCTGACGGGCAATGTAGACAACCTCCTCAAAAGTAGCACCAAACACCCTATCTCTAGTCATCAGCAACCGCAGCTGAAATATGAGGCCATCAATGAACCTCCTTATCCTCTCCCTATTTGTGGGAACCAACCAAACTACATGACGGGCCAACTCATAAAACCTTATCTCGTACTGCATCACATACATATCACCCTGACAAATCTACTCGAATAGCCTGCGCAGCTCCTCTCTGCAGGACTAAGGCACGAACTTCTCCAGGAAGAGAACGAAGAACTTCTTCCATGTAAACGGTGCTATTCCAACCGGCCTATGCCTCTCATAAACCTCCCACCAACTGAAGGCAGCCCTCGAAAACTGAAAAGTAGTGAAGTAGACCCCACTAGTCTCTAGAATACCTGTTGTACGGAGAATCCTTTGATACTTTTCCAAGAAACCCTAGGCATCATATGCCTCTGTACTACTGAAAGATGGAGGCTGGAGTCTCCAAAACCTCCCCAATCTCCGTTGCTTATCATCAGACATAACAGGAACCACATAGACCTGAGCAGTTGCAACCGCCTAGGCTGGTAGTGACCCCAGTATCTGAAGTCCCTGTACTACCTGATCTGGAGTACAGGCAACAGGGGTATGAGTACCCCCCCCATCCTGAGAAGTGGCAGGTGCGGCCTATCTGGGTTAGCCATCTGAGCATGCCTGTAAGGATGACCCCTATCGTGGTAGAACTGACCCCAGAAGGAACACCGCTGAATCCACCCTATCCCCGAGTCCCCTTTGCCTCCCTCCCAACCCGCTCTTGATTGCTGACCATCTCTATCTGACGGGCAACGATGACAACCTCCTCAAAAGTAGCACCAAACACCCTATCTCTAGTCATCAGCAACCGCAGCTGAAATGTGAGGCCATCAATGAACCTCCTTATCCTCTCCCTATCTGTGGGAACCAACCAAACTGCATGACGGGCCAACTCATAAAACCTTGTTTCTACTGCATCACATACATATTACCTTGACAAATCTACTCAAACTGCCTGCACAGCTCCTCTCTGCGGGACTAAGGCACGAACTTCTCCGGGAAGAGAACGGAGAACTCCTTCCATGTAAAGGGCGCTACGGCGACCGGCCTATGCCTCGCATAAGCCTCCCACCCACTGAAGGCAGCACCAGAAAACTTAAAAGTAGTGAAGGAGACCCCACTGGTCTCCAGAATACCTGTTGTATAGAGAATCCTCTGACACTTTTCTAAGAAACCCTAGCTATCCTACGCCTCTATACCACTGAAAGATGGAGGCTGGGGTCTCCAAAACCTCCCCAATCTCCGTTGCTCATCAACAGACATAACAGGAACCACATAGACCTAAGAAGTTGCAACCTACTGGGCTGGTAGTGCCCCCGGTATCTGAAGTCCTTGTACTACCTGATCTAGAGTACGGGAAACAGGGGTATGAGTACCTCCCCCGGCCTAAGAAGTGGCAGGTGCGGCCTGAGCCGAAACCACCTGAGCAAGGCCGGTGCAAACTGTCAGAATCTGAGTTGTGGCCTCCTGAAGGCATGGAATCACAATGGGCACAGGTGGTGCCTGAGCTAATCCCACAGGCTCTTCCATAATTGTAACCTGCTCCTAAACTAGGGAAACTGGTGCATCTACAGGTGCTGTCCTAGCAGTTGGGCGAGCTGCACCTCTTCCCCTACCGCGGCCTCTACCGCGACCTCTGCCTCTCGCGGCCTTGACTGGTGGCACCGGTGGCTGTCCACCTTGCCTAGTAGTATATGTCCTCACTATCTGTGAGAGAATAGAACAATAGACATTTAGTTACTAGAATCAACAAATTCGCATGACAAGAATTCAAGAATGTGGAGTTTCCTAAGGGTTCGACATCCTCTCGAAGATAAGTACAAACGTCTTCGTATCGATCCGCAAGACTCTACTAAACCTGCTCATGACTTGTGAGACCTATGTAACCTAGACTCTGATACCACCTTGTCACGACCCAAAAACCAATCGTCGTGATGGCGCCTATCGTAGTACTAGGCAAGACACGACTCAACTATCTTAAAATAGTAAAGCTTTGAAACTTTAGATGGAAGCAATTAATATTTAAGAAAACCTTTTTGGAATAGAAATAAACCTGCTACATAATACAATATATCCCAAAACCAGGGAGTCATCGTGTACAGGAGCATCTATACCAGGAACAATCTAATATAATTTCTAAGGAATAAGAACTGAAATGCGATAAAGATAATGAAGGAGAGCTAAGGCCTACGAACACCATGAAGCTACCTCGATAGTCTCCGGGATCAGCTGCTCCAATATCATTGCGCGCTATGATCGGGAACACATGGATCTGCACACGAAGTGCAGGGTGTAGCATGAGTACAACCAACTCAGTAAGTAACAATAATAAATAAGGAACTGAAAGATATTGACGAGCTACACAATTATAGTTCATTTTCAGTAATCTCAGCAAGAAAATAGACATGCTTTCAAATCCGGTAATTTAAGTCAAATCAGTTTGTACGTTACCAAGTTCAAGTGAAACCAGATACAATATCTTCCAGGAGTTTCAAAATAGTGACATATAGCAGCTAAGTGCAACAACAAAAGAAAGCAAGTACAACCTCTCAGGGCTGCAGTCGCTAAACCTTTTTCAATAGCTCAATCACTCGGCTCTCAGCTCTCAACATTGACACTCAATATGTACCTGCGGTCACTAGGGGTGTACAGACTCTGGAGGGGCTCCTTCGCCCAAGCGCTATGTCATTGCGGCGTGAAGCACAATCCTATATAAATAGCCATGAGGCTCATTGCGGCTTGCAACCCGATCCATCTCTCTCTCTCTCTCTCTCGACACTCAGGCCCTAACTCAGTCATCAACCTCTCCAGTCTCTCGGGCTCTCAAAAATCATAAATATTAGCCCAAACAAAGATAATATAATGTATCAGCAAGAAATAACAAGATACTGAGATATGATACAAAAGTAAACAGTGACTGCATACAAAACAACAATTAGCAATTAATTGAGTGAGTACACGACCTCTTCGGGTCCCAACAGTGTAATCTCATAGCCTAAGCATGACTCCTAACATGATTTGTAGTCAAATTTCTGTAACACATGGAAAGCATATAGCTAACAACAAGTTATTCAACTTTACAGTTAGGGCTTGACCGCCACCTAGTTTGGCGGGAAGAGCATAG
>AWOL01S0082829.1:0-13939 GCA_000715115.1 Nicotiana otophora | reverse complement strand
TTGCTGATAGGAGCCCCTATTGCCATGACTGGGCCTGAAACGACTCCACTTTTGCTGACTAGGCCCTGATGGTGGTGCACTAACCGAAGACTGAGTAGAGGACTAAGATTGCCCTGATGACCCTCCACTGAATGTTGATTTGCTGCTACCAGAAGAACCACCAACGTTGCCCGCAGACTGGGCCTTATTACTACCCTCTCGCTCTATTCTATTCCTCAATTTGCGGGTCTCTATGGCTTGAGAGAATGCCACCATCTTCCCATAGTTCATATCAGAATTCAAGGCAGCTGTAGTGGCCTCAATAATTACCAAGGGACTAAGTCCCTGCACAAACTGGCACACTCTAGCCTCCATAGTGGGCAACATGTAAATAGCGTACTCGGACAGGTGCGCAAATCTCATATGGTACTCCCACACACTTAGGCTACCTTGCCTCAGGCTCTCAAACTCAGCGGCACGGGCTGCCTTAGTATCTGTAGGCAAGAAATGATCAATAAAGGCATCGACAAACTCATCCCACCTCACCGGAGGGCTCTCTTCCTCACAGGACTCCTCCCACAACTCAAATCAAGAATATGCCACCTCTTTCAGGCGGTAGGAGGCCAATTCCACTGCCTCTGTCTCAGTAGCATGCATAACTCAAAGAGTCTTGTGCATCTCATCAATGAAGTCCTGGGGGTCCTCCTCTGGGTTAGTACCCGTGAACACTGGAGGATCCAACTGGAGAAACCTGTTCACCCTGGAACTAGCAGAATCCCCTAGTTGACTGGAAAGAGTGGGTGCAACATTTGATCTCTGGGCCTGGAAAGCCACTATCTAAGCCAACATCTGTATGGCTCCCCCTAAGATCCCCATCAGAAACACCGAAATTGGAAGCTGGGGCAGGAGGTGAAACTGGAATATCAGTTAGAGGGACCGTTGCACCCTCAGTAGGTGTAGGGACAGGTGGGGTCTGATCAGTTGTAGTAGAATCAGGCATTGTAGTAATTGGGAGAATATCCTCACCCCTCGGGTGCTCACCCGCATCATCAAATACAAAATCAACTGCCACTCCTGGGGTGACATTAGCTCTCTGGCCAGTTCTTACCTTCTTCTTAGGTGCCATGTACAGAAAATTAGAGCAACTCACGAGTTAACTGAGGAACAATCTTACAATCACCTTTATTGCACGATCGAAAACATGAAAGAATGGTATTATTCCTAAATGCCCAAATAGCATCCAAATTATAGATGTGGTCGACAATACACCGATAAGAAGGACTCTACTAGACACGGCTATGAGACATCCTAGGACACTTTAAAACCTTAGGCTCTGATACCAAGTATGTCACGCCCCGAACTCGGGGAGCGCGACCGGCTCAACCGAGTGAACCCGGTCAAGAAAGCATGTTAGATACTTTCTACCTAAACTCACTTATGAATACAAAGAATACATATTTTTGTTAAATATATGATAAGGAGTCCATGTATACAATACCAATTCATTACCATTAGTTACTTCATTTTAATGTCTCAAATTACACACATTTTCTATGGTCTAAAGTGGAACAAGCAATTCAAACACAACATAACATATCTGACTTTTCCATCACTAATATACAACCTACATTATGTCTACGGAGCCTCTAATAGATACAGAAGAGTATTATGATAATGCCGGCAATAAGACCCCGTTTATACCTCAAACACAATACACAAGTAATAAACGATACATGACCCCGAAATGAAGTGGGGCTCACCAAGTCTGCTGGGAAGAGAGTGTACCGCTATCACTGATCAGTGTCTCCTGCTGTGGAACCGCCTGCATCCATTAAATATGCAGCGCCCCCGGCAAAAGGGACGTTATTACATATGAAATAGTACAAGTATGAATAACAAAATACCCTCTCAATAGAATGATAAATAATACGAGCAAGAATAATTATAATATCAATGGAAGCCTCAAACAACATCAAACCTGAAAGTAGTATCAAGATAGTGTTCAAATTAATTACCATATCTTAAGTTGGGAGATTTTTAGTACCAATAATGTCACATTTCATAATACCAATACCACCGTACTTTTATCACGGAGTCTGATCACGACCCGATCGGCTAGACAGTCTCATTCGAGACATCAACCATAATTATAATTTCAAGCACAATCACCACCATGTGTGCGGCATGGCATCCGATCATGACCCAATCGGCTAGGCCGTCTCATTCAAGACATCATACTTTTATACCAATCATTCGTTTCATACCTCTTTCACATCTTTTCATTTCATTGGCACTAGTGGCTACAATTATAAAATTATTCTTGGCACATCGGTTGTATTTAGTATTTCATGCTCACCTTTTTCACTTTCAAACATCAACATCATCAACAACAACAAAGCATTACAAATCAAGGTTTCTAGCACACATGTGAGCAACTAAGAGTCCTAGACACATAGAGACTTTATACAAAATTTGGCATAATAGCATGCGTTTGAACTTGACTTGAAGTCGAAACATCTTAAATGCACAGTCCATACTTTGAACATGTTCTCAAATGATGACATAACACGATAAAAGCATTTGGTATACATATTGAACATATATCTTTCAACACAAGCTTATTCGGAATAGCCAACTTTATAATGAACAACTCGGAACTTACATAAATTATATGAATAACGTGGAATTCAATTCTAAGAGAGGAGTTTAGCCAACATACCTTGCTTCGAGCCTTTTAATTTACTACAATGTTCCGGAAATTTTAGCCATTTGATTTATTTAGACATATAGCAAAATTGAACACAAATTTAGAAGGAATTCATAGTTCCAGGTCGCTCGAGCATTTTATCAAACACTAGGTGTGCAAATTATACTACAAAGTTCATCCACAAGATTTCCTTCACTCCACAACTAATTCAACACCAAAACCACCCAAGATTGTTTAACAACTTCTCCACAATCCCTACTAACCCATGCATGTGATAAATAACAATTCCCATATCCAAAAATCATACTCCCAAATTACCCATCTCATACCAAACTCGAAATTGAAGAATTGGTGGGAGCAATTCTTACCTCTTTAAAGCCCTAGCAAAATCCTTGTGAAATCTTCAAGACTTGAGCAAGAATTGATGAACAAATGACTAGGTTTTCTCTTTTTCTCTCTCTAAGATACTCTCACCTCTCTCTAAAAATATCAGATGAAACCCTTAAAAATGACCCCCAATGCCTTTTTATAAAAATGGGCGGGTAAAATTTCCAAAACATAAAATTGTCGAAACCGGGTCTACGATCCCAAACCGTACCGCAGAGCCATTATGTGGCCCGTATATCGATCGCATAATTGACGCTCCAAAACTGGGGTCGTCTGGTTGGGTCTGCGGTGATTATGCAGCCCGCAGACCTGTTCTGTGATCGCATAATACATCGTATAACTGGTTTGCGGTCGCATAGTGTACCGTAGACCTTCCTCCAATCTTGCCATGCCTCTTATTTACTCTGTGGCCATTATGCGGTCTGTAGAATGATTCTGCGACCGCATAGTGGGCTGCATAAATGTCTGTTTTTGCTGAAAGTTTTCCTTTATTCCCAGCGCATTGTTCAACCCAAAACAATTTCGAGCCTCAAACATGTAAGCCTAGTTCAGCACCACGAAACCTTAATTTCCTTTGCGAAAATTTTATGGGGCCTTACAGTTTGTCCTAGGGAGTCTACAAGCCATGTCTACTATAGTCTTGATTATAGATGTATTGTGCACCACATTATATAAATAGGAAGCTACAAGGTATTTAGGAGTCTCTTACCTTTCTTTCAAATCCCAACCGTGCTATAGATCTGAGTCATAAGAGTTTTTGAGTCAGGACTTAGGTTTGCTAATGATAGAGAGATGCTTGCAATTAGAAAAATTACAGCTAGCCAGAGGGCTAATACAACAACAGGTAAGGGCACTAGAAGAGAGAGAGTTCCTTGACAACGTGGCCTAGTTTGAGGCCCTATCAGATCGTGCATACTTGATGTGCAAATTTTATACTTAAGACCCTAAGATGGGGATATCTAAAACACCCCACGAATAGCATGCCATGTGAGTATCAAAAGGTAAAAGTATAAGTTTTAACAGGTAAACGAATCAAGGTGAAGAAGGGTACGAGGTACCCAGTTAGTGAAGATTATCAGTATTTACAATTCAGGCAGAGAAATATAAGCATTCTGAGTTTACATTCAACAGTAATAATGGTATGCACAATTGGACATACCCATCTCAGTTATACCTTATGGGAGCTAACATATATAGTTTAAGAGAAGGATGAAAATCAGGATCCTGCTAGGTTAGAGTAACCCAAAATGGTGGATGGATTATTTACATTAGCTAACATTTTTGAACGATATTGCAAACGTGATAATAGTCATCCTTGTGAGACACCCAGGTGGTGCACTCTAAAATTATAGAGTCAGATATGAATACTAGAATATTCAAAAAATTCAGAAAATAGGCACTAGAATCCTAGAAGGGATAAATATTTACTTTAGTATGACTCATGTCCCTAGTAAAAAGAGAATGTTAGGCGACCCGAAGAGCCAGTAAGATGGAGCAAAGGGAGCTAAAAGCGAAAGAATATTTTGTTGAAAATTTTAGAATAAGGTAACAAAGTTATAATGCGTCTTAAGTGAATCAATATAAGACGGAAAGTTTGAGGACCTCTATAAATATAATGATGAGTTAAAACATGTGTTAAAGAAGTATTGTGAGGGTTGGAAGCTAAACGAGTCAAAGATATTATAACTCGTACTTTGGGATAAAACTAAGAGTGCTTAATATGCTAAGAAGGTCGTGTTTTAAGGTACTTTAATTATATAAAATTTGTATGTTGAGTTTTGATACCAAACAAGTTGTAAAATAAAAGTGGCAAAAGTTATTGCAAGTTACGCTCATAATTGTACTAAAATTTGGGTCAAATGTCACTGAGTTTTTCTCCCAATATACGTGGAGTTACGTTGTGATACAACCACCAAATTGAAGGCATACGAGTCTAGGTTCCAATGCATTAAACCTTTTTTCAATGAAAAGTTGTAGTAGAGAGATATTTGCATTTTTGCAAGACTGCNCCACCAAATTGAAGGCATACGAGTCTAGGTTCCAATGCATTAAACCTTTTTTCAATGAAAAGTTATAGTAGAGAGATATTTGCATTTTTGCGAGACTGTGCAGGCAGCCCCTTTGGGACCCACTTAGGCGGTGAAACTTTCTTAAGATGTATAAAGTGATAGAACGACTTGGAGACCTCATTTTTTGTTCATATCAGTTTCTATACACCCTAAAACTCTCTCTAAAGGTTCTCACATAGTTCAAGAGCTAATCCCAAGGTTCTCAAAGTTAATCAATATCTAAAAACCTTGTGGAGTTTATAGATTTGTTATTCTTCTTCTAGTGGCTGTTTTTGGAAGATTTTTTCATGGTGAAGTAAGCTTGAGTTGGATATGTTCATGCTGATTGAAGGTGAGATTATTATTATTCTACTTGTTCTTGATCTTATCTAAGTCAAGCTATCTTGTTGTTAAAGAACTTGTAAGATAAATAGAGTAAAAACCTCGTTTGATGTGTTGTAATTGTTGAACTATTTTGGGGTGTTTTTGAGCTATGTTGTGGCTGAAAAATTATGGGGAATAACTTGGGTTTGTTGTTTTTGCTCTTGTTATTATGATTATGGAGAAAAAAGGTTCCGGTTGTGGCTATGAGATGAGCTCGTCGCTCAATACATTCAAATCGACATATCGAGTGGTTACATTTCACCATTTATAATCATACCTACACCGCATAGGTTTGATCAGCATTTGGAGACATCAATCTATCTGCCTATTAAGTGTTAGTAATACAATTACAAACTAAATGCAATATAAAACTAAATGCAATATAACGTAAATCTGTTTATGCGCTTTTTATTTGCATGATTGACGATTACAGTTAAAAATCTTATTTATTATACAAGAATCACCTCATCATCGATGTTCTTCTATCTATATACCAGAGAATAAACATATGAAGGGATCTTATGTCTGTTTTTTTTTTCTTTTTTAACATTGATATTAAAATAACTGGTTATATACGTAAATATTTACGAACACTCACTACTAGAAATCCGATAAAAAGCCCATAAAAAAACCGATCAACTTTGGTCGATAATGGCCAATAACCGTCCAAAACGAGATCATTTATGTGTGGACGGTATTTTATGGGTCGAAAAGGCATACCGACCAAAGTTGGTCGGAAATTACCGACCAACTTTGGTCGGTCAATTAAATTCAAAAAAAATAATTGCAAAAAAAACCGACCAAAGTTGGTCGGTATTTTAATTATGTAATCAAAAGATTGATCATCTGGGAATCGAACCGGGGTCTGTATTGCGGCAGGATACTATTCTACCACTAGACCATTGGTGTATTTTATTTTAAAACTGTTTTTTATTTGATTTATACTCTTTAATTGTATCTTCGCACGAAAATAACCGACCAAAGTTGGTCGGTTTTATTAAAAAATAAAATTACCGACCAAAGTTGGTCGGTTTTTTAACCGATCAATTTTGGTCGATTTTTTTAATATTAATTTTTATTTATTTTAATTGAAAAACCGACCAAAGTTGGTCGGTTTCTTGAAAAATAAATTTCGCATGACTCAAAAATAATTTCCCCTATTTTTGCGCCAAAGAAAACCGACCAAAAGTTGGTCGGTTTCGTAAAAAAAAAATTAAAAAATAAAATATTTTGAAAATCCAACCAACTTTGATCTGTTTTTTGGCTGATTTTTTTTACCGTCCAAAGTTGGTCGATAGACCTTGATCGGTTTTTGCGAATTTTTAATAGTGACTGCATATTAAAAATTCAAAAGATATCTAGTTGGTAAAGTGTGAAACTCATGTGAGACGCGCTGCGTTTTGTCTTAATTACCATTTAAAAGAAAAAATCATATCTTGTCACTTACTAACTCAGTGATTTCGTTTGATTTTCACGATAAATGAGAATTTAAATCAAATTCTGAATTAAACGAAAATAAACGTAGTCTTATTGGCTCAACTGAACTTGGTAAAGTAATTTTTCATCATTTAGCAAGAAACAAGAACTCCTGGACGCTTGAATAGTCACACCTTACAGAGGGCACGTGATCAAAACCTCTAGCTCCACTCATCAAACAAAAAGATTCAAGGCAATTACATCATTTCTCTTAATTTGTTTTTTCCCGTCTTAATGAAGCTTATAGCATACATTTGACCGTAGTTAAAACACCCAACTATATCCGATCTTGGATATATATATAATAATCTTCAACCTGGCTAGTTGCCTAAACAGCACACCTGAATTTGGACAACATGTCGTTGACAAGAATGTCTGTCATACGACGATGAGCTTCGTCTGTCAAATGAATTCCATCCCAGTGCACGTATCTAGCCGGATTCGAACAAACATTGATCCCAGCAGCTCCACACACGGTCCTAAAGTTAAAGTTATACCGCCCTCCAGTTCCACAACACGCACTAAGCAACGTGTTCTGGTCAAATCCAAAGGAAGAAGCACTGCGCATAACTGTCAAAAGGGAACCATAGAAATCCCCGTACACAATGCTAACATTCGGGAATTCGCGCTGCAGATTCGCGATAGCCCTGCTCACGTATCTATTATGATACGAAGCGAAGTCATTGTAGTTCCTCAAGCAACCCATTTGGTCATACGCGCCTGTATTATTATCAGGAAATGATGTGAGATACAGCGGCAAGCACCCGAGTGGGTAAATTCCTGGAACCAAAAAGCGCGTGGCTCCGAGCTGAATCACATCTTTGATGCCTCTCACAATCCCCGAGACAACGTTAGGGACGTATGTCCTAACTTCTGGGATCTGCTTGTTCTGGAAAAACCCATTGTAGTAATCATTTCCACCCCATTCCCCCATTACTATCAGAGTGTTTTTGAGAGAGTCTGCACATCTGGAGCCACAGGTGGACTGAAGATGAGTTCTGAACCAACCTAATTGGTTTGCGAGCGGGGTGTTCCAAGTGGGCAACCGAATGTTTCGGGCAGTCCAGAAGGAAGTGTTGAGGGCCGTACCACCGGCCACGGCGAAATTAACACCTTGTGTGAAAGCAGCACCCCTGTCCAAGTAAGCATTGAGGAAAGGGAGTCGGAGAGATTGGGTAATAAAATCGATAATGACACGGCCGTTTGAGAAACGGCCAGTGGGTCTGTTGAAGAAAGTAGAGCCGTAAGGAGAGCGGTCGGCGCGGAAAATGATGGAGGCGCCGGGTGTACGGATGACATTACCGGCGTCGGCCAGAGAATCGCCGAGTTGGTACACTGAATTAATATTGCATTTAGTTTGGGCAGTTGAAGGAGTAAAGAAGAAAGCTGTCAAAGTAATGAGTGAAAGGGACAAGGAAATTCGGGTTAAGGAACGAGTAGCCATTGAAGAAACTTTATGTCTGAAGTAGAAATCGTTGTAATATATATAGATAGGTAGGGAAGTTCCTGGCTGCTGCTGCTATACAAAAGCGATGGCTTTAGCTGTTCAGTGGCTGTGTTTTCACTTTGTTTCTCTTTCCCTTTTGTGTTTTTATTTTTGTTTAATACCAATAGCCAAAAAAGAAAGTCTCCTTTTGGCTTTTTGACTGGTCAAGTGGTTGAGATTCCGCAATGCGGAGCTATGATATCTACAGTTTTTCTTTTCCACGTGATGCCCACAGTTCTACGACAAACTTTAGTATTGATGTCTCAATTTAGGTGAAGAATTTCGGATTATAAGGTTTTAATTTTAAATACTGAATTTTGGATGTGAACACGGATAAGAATACTACTAATATGAATCAACATCGTTAACAATTTAAAATATTTTATTATAATAGAAAAAAATTATTTGAGTTCCTAAATAGAGACACCTTACACAAAATGGAGGGGATTAACAATCATGTTTATATCTAGCTTGTTAGTGAAAATATAATTACAATTAAAAAATAAAATGAGACGCGAATATCTCGCTCTCTTGAGGAGATTCAAGCGCACTACAATAAAATTTTCACTAGTCCAGCAATAATCTTCGTGACTTTGTCTCCCCCAAAATACAACAACTCGATCACATCTTATGTCAAGACCCAAAACTACCATCGGGTCGTGATGGTGCCTAACTCACTTGCTAGGCAAATCAAACATAACAATAACGATTCAAGATAATGAATTGCGAAATATTACAAGTCTAAAAGTCAAAATATCTTAAATAAAGACTGCACTGATACAATAAATCCCCAATAACTATTAAACTCTGGTCAGCTCTTACAACTTAAATCTCCAACCAAGGGACAAAGTGTCAAATTCAATCTAAAACTCCCCCAAAACCAAACTAACCATTCCCACGAGTCTCACAATCACAAATACACATATGTAAAGCATCAAACAAAGGAAACGAGGCTAAAATACTCAAAAGGATCGGCTAGATCGTTACAGTTTCCTGTGGCACCAGCCATTTCTCAGGTCAGGGGAGGAGCCTAGACTCCCGCTACTCACACTACAGAGCAGGCTCACGGGTATCAGACCTTAACAGTTTTACCAATTGGGATGGTTTAGCCTGTTGTTGCCACACATCCCGGTGACAGACCCGCGACGTCAGTTGATGAGCTGAAGAGGTTGGAAAAGTTCACCAAGTTGTATCCCCCTCACTTTAGTAGTACACCTTCTAATGGCCTCCCATGACTTCTTGGACCATCTCCATGAAATTTTGAGCAACATGGGGATAGTAGAGTCTAATAGAATTAATTTCATTGTATTTCAGATGCATGGATCTGCCAAAAGGTGATGGCAGGTGTACGTGCAGGGCAGGCCAACGGGATCACCACCTCTCACATGGGCTCAGTTCTCGCAGTTGTTCTTGAAGAAGTTTATTCCCTTTACTTAGAGAGAGATTTGCGCAATCACTTTGAGCTCCTTTAGCAGGGTAGCATGGCCGTTAATAAGTATGAGACTAGATTTATAGATTTATCACGCCATGCAGCTATCTTGATCCTTACCGAGAGGGAGAAGGTGCGGAGATTCATAGATGGCCTTACATATGGCATCAGAGTTCAGATGGCCAAAGATACCGAGGATGATATTTCTTTTTCTCGGGTAGCGGAGATCGCTAGGAGGATTGAACGCATCTAAGGTCAGGCGAGGGAGGCGACCTCTGACAAGAGGCGTCATCATTTTGGAGGAATTAGTGGTGCCTCATCTAGAGGAAGAAATTCCTTTAGTAGAGTCCATCCTATCAGGTCGGTTCAGTCAGCTCTACAGGTCTCCCATGGTACTTCAGGTAGTCAGAGTGCTTATGGACCTTGTTCTGAGCAGCTAGCATACAAAGCATCTCCAGCTCCGGTTAGTGCACCTCTAATACAGAGTTACCAGAGTGGTTATTTAGGTCGACGACGATAGTTCCAGGGTCAGCAGTCACGTCACCCAAGGGCTTGTTATACATGTGAAGATTTGAGGAATGCCAAGAAGTTTTGCCCTAGGTCACAAAGCAGTATGCCACAACAAGGTACTTGTGCCATGATTCTGGCACTGATAGCTCCACCACCCGCACAACCAGCTAGAGGTGGGGTCAGGTAGCCCAAGGTGGAGTCTAGTTAGTTAAAGGTAGAGGTCAGTTAGTGAGAGGCCATCCGAGAGGTGGAGGATAGGTTGGTGGGGCTCAACCCCATTGTTATGCATTTCCAGCTAGACTTAAGGCGGAGTCATCTGATGCAGCTATTACAAGTATTATTTCAGTTTGTCATAGAGATACTTTCGTATTTTTTTATTCGGTTTCTACATATTCTTATACAACAAACAACAACAACAACCTAGTAAAATTCCATTAATGAGGTCTGGGGAGGGTAATGTGTACGCAGACCTTACCCCTACCCCGAAGGAGTAGAGAGACTGTTTCCGAAAGAACCTCGGCTAAAAAAACAAAAACAAAAGGCAAAAGGACAAAAAGGGAGACAATATTAGTATCACAACAACACTCATAGGATAAATAGCAACACCATGAAATCCAGAAGAAAGATGCAAAGCAAAGGGAGACAATATTAGTAAATATTAGTATTGCCACAACAATCATAAGAAAAATAGGAACACCGTGAAATCTAGAGGAAAGATGCAAAGCAAAAGCGATAGCTAGTAAATAGGACATACACTAAAAAGCGAAATAGTAAGCCACAACATTGCCACTAGCTATCTTAGACAAAACCCCTAAATGGCTAGTCCTATAATAGTACGAAGTAAGACACGACTCAACTACCTCCTAACCTACAACCCTAATACTCGACCTCCACATCTTCCTATCAAGTGTCTTCATATTTTTCTTATGTGTCTTCATATTTTTCTTCGCATTTGAGTATGCCTCATGATTCTCTTGATGTTCCTATTTCTGTGTCTACACCAGTCAGAGACTCTATTGTAGTTGATCGGGTGTATTGGTCTTGTGTTGTTACTATTAATGGTTTTGATACAGTAGTTGATATTTTGTTGCTGAATATTGTGAATTTTGGGGTATGAATTGGTTGTCCCCCTATCACACTATCTTGGATTGTCATGCCAAGACAGTGACCTTAGCCATGCCGGGGTTGCCTAGATTAGAGTGGAGAGGAACTCTCGGTCACTCCACTAGCAGTGTGGTTTCATATTTGAAGGCTCAGCATATGATCGAGAAGGGGTGTTTGGCGTATTTAACTTATATTTGTGATTCTAGTGAAGAGGTTCCTTTTATGGATTCGATTGTGAGTAAGTTTCAAGAGGTATTTCCTATGAATTTATCGGGTATGCCACCCGATAGGGATATCGACTTTTGCATTGATTTGGCTCTAGGTACTCTGCCTATTTCTATTCCACCATACTGTATGGCTCTAGTTGAGCTGAAAGAATTGAAGGATTTGCTTAACAAAGGGTTCATTAGACCGAATATTTTACCTTGGGTGCACCAGTGTTGTTTGTTAAGAAAAAGGACATATCTATGAGGATGTGCACAGAGTATCGGCAGTTGAACAAGGTCACTATCAAGAACAAGTAACTGTTACCTAGAATTTATGATTTATTTGACCAGCTTTAGAGTGACAAGATGTTTCCAAGATTGAATTGAGATCTAGCTACTATAAGTTGAAGATTAGGGCATCTGATGTCCCTAAGACAGCTTTTAGGACTCATTATTGTCATTACGAGTTCTTGGTGATGTCATTTGGCTTGACTAATGCTCCAACAACCTTCATGGATTTGATGAAACGAGTGTTCAAGCCTTATTTGGATTCCTTTGTGATTGTCTTCATCGATGATATTCTGATTTACTCTCGTAATAGAGAGGAGCATGTGCAGCACCTGCGGATTGCACTTCAGAACTTGAAGGATCATCAGTTATATGACAAGTTTTAAAAGTGTGAGTTCTAGTTAGACTCGGTTGCCTTTTTGTGTCATGTTGTATTTTCAGAGGGTATCAAGGTGGATCCTAAGAAGATTTAGGCAGTTCAGATATGGCCTAGACATACTTCAGCTACAGAAATTTGGAGCTTCTTGGGTTTGGAGGGGTACTATCGCCGGTTCATGGAGAGGTTTTCATCTATCTCAGCCCCATTGACCAAGTTGACACAGAAGGGTTCTCTTTTCATATGGTCCGACAAATGTGAGAAGAGATTTCAGAAGCTCAAGAATGGCTTGATTACAACCTTCAGTATTGGTGTTTACCACACGTTCTGGATCTTACACTGTGTATTTTGATGTATCGCGTATTGGGCTTGACGCGGTATTGATGCGGGATGGTAGAGTGATTGCCTACACATCTCGTCAGTTGAAAGTCCATGAGAAGAACTAACCTGTGTATAATTTGGAGTTAGCAGCCATATTTCAAGCACTCAAGATTTGGAGGTAATGTCTATATGGCGTTCCATGTGAGGTCTATACCGACCATCGGAGTCTCCACCATCTGTTCAAGCACAAGGATCTTAATTTGCGGCAGCGGAGATGGTTATAGTTTTTGAAAGAATATGATATCATCATATGATAACACTTAGAGAAGGCCAATATAGTGGTTGATGCCTTGAGTAAGAAGACGGAGAGCACGAGTAGTTTGGTTTTTTTGCCGGCAGAAGAGAGGCCATTAGAAATGAATGTTCAGGATTTGGCCAACCGATTTATGAGGTTGGATGTTTCGGAGCCTATCAGGGTTCTCGTTTGTGTGATGGCATAGTCATCATTGTTGGAGCATATCAAGGCTCTCCAGTTTGATGATACTCACTTATTGGTCTTGAAAGACACGATGCAACGGGGTGGTGCTAAGAAGGTTATGATCAGGGATGTTGGTGTTATGCGGCTTCAAGGCAGAATTTGTGTTTCGAATATTTATGGGTTGAGGGAGTTGATCCTTGAGGAGGCTCACAGTTCACGGTATTCCATTCATCCAGGTGTAACAAAGATTTATTGTGACTTGAAGCAACACTATTGGTGGCAAAAAATGAAGAAAGACATTGTTGGACATGTCTCTTGGTGCTTGAATTATCAACAAGTGAAGTATGAACATCAGAAACTGGGAGGGTTGACTCAGAAGTTGGTGCTACCGGAATGGAAATGGAAGCACATTATTATGGACTTTGGGGTAGGCTTACCACGGACCATGAGGAAGTATGATGCTATTTGGGTTATTATGGACCGGTCGACTAAGTTCGAGCACTTTATTCCGGTGGTGACTTCTTACTTTTCGGAGCGGTTGGCTAACATTTACATCCGGATGATTATCCGCATGCACTGTGTGCCCATTTCTATCATTTCAGATCGTGGAGCGCATTTCACTTCACACTTTGGGAGAGTTGCTCTGCGTGAGTTGGGCACGCGGGTCAAGCTAAGTACCGTATTTCATCCTCGGACAGACGGGTAGTCCGAGTGGATTTTGGAGGATATGTTACAGGCATGCTCTATGGATTTCGGGGGT
>AWOL01S0082814.1:0-13827 GCA_000715115.1 Nicotiana otophora | reverse complement strand
GTTCAAACCATAGCAAGCTTATTAAAAGCTATCAATAACATTTATAGAATTTAAGATGAGATCCTCTGTAACCATCTTCACACAAAGTGACCCCGCCACCTCACCCGATGTATGCAAGTGGAAGTGTCCGTATAATACCACAACTCTAATCAAGCGGCCCTACCGCCTCACCCTAATGTATACGGGTGGATGTATAACCACAGTACCAAGAACCTACACAAAGCGGCTATGCCACCTCACCCCAATGTATGCGGGTGGAAATGCATCAACGATACCAATACCAACACAAAGCGGCTATGCCGCTTCACCCCAATGTATGCGGGTGGTGGTGCCACAACAATACCAAAACTATACACAAAGTGGTTGTACTGCCTCACCCCAATGTAAGCGGGTGGAGGTGCAGTCCCACAATACCATAATTCCTACATAAAGTGGCCATGCCTCTCACCCCAATATATATGCGGATAGAGGTGTATCACAATCACAATCTCTATACCATAATCCCCACACAAAGCGGTCATGCCGCCTCACCCCAATGTATGCGGGTGGAGGTGTATCACAATCACAATCTCTATACCATAATCCCCACACAAAGCGGTCATGCCGCCTCACCCCCATGTATACGGGTGGAGGTGTATCACAATCACAATCTCTACACAACTTGGCATAATAACGTTCACATAAATCACGACTAGAAATTATAACATGTGGATACATAATCCATAGTTTGGGACACATCCTCAATTTATAATGCAATATGATAAGATCTTTTGAAACACGAATTGAACATATATCTTCATCACAAAACTTATCAGAATACTCCATTTATAATCAACATCTCGGAACTTACAAGGATATTGGGAATTTCAATTCTTAAAGGAGAGTTTAGCCAACATACCTCACTTGAGCTTCCTTACACTCTAAATGTTCAGAAATTCTTAGCAATTTCAATCTATTGTAGAAATATAACAAATTGAACCAAAATTAGCGAGATGCTTATGGTTCTAGCTCATTTGAGCATTTTATCAAACACTAAGTGTGGATTAAGATTCACAGCCCTTTTATGGAGGATTCCATCATCCCACTACCCAATCTTTACCTTTTTTAGCTTAACAATCTTCCTACACCCTTTGATAACACATGCATGCAAAATAAACAATCCTCCTGCCCAGAAATTATCTTGCTAATTATCCATTTCTACACAAAGTTCGAAAGTGAGGGTTAGGGTGTAGAATCTTACCTCTAGGATGAAGACCTAGTGAGTTTCCCTTCTTAATCTTCCAAAACATGGGCAAGAATTGAAGAACAATTATTGAAGAACTACTTCTCACTCCAGGATACTCTCTCTCACTATAAAATATTAGATTATAGCTCAAAAATGGCCCAAAGAGTGTATTTAACGAAATAGGGTCGGGTTTTAAAAACCCAAAAATGGAGCCCCGGAACGGTTCTGCGGTCGCATATGCGACTGCATAAAGGATATGCGGACCGCAAAATGGTCGCATAATTATAGAACAAACGACCAAAACAATTTGTCTATGTATGCGGTCACTATGCGATCCGCATAACTGTTATGCGATCGCATAATGCACCGCATAACAGTTATGCGGTCACACAGTCGATCGCATAATTGCCCCGAAACTGGCCCTTCTCCTGCTCACTTCTGCGGCCATTATGCAGCCCGAAGAGCGATTCTACGGTCGCATAATGGACCGTAAAATTACAATTTTTCGCCAAATATTTCCTTTTCAAACACGTATGCCCAGTCCGGCACCATGAAACATTACTTTCTTTGCAAATTATACCGGGCTTTACACTTAAGTACTTAGAAATTTTCCGGGGTGTTACAAAGGTATTAAGGACTCGACATGGTTAAGGTATGTTAAGGCTATTGTAACGACCCGACCGGTCGTTTTGCTTTTTACAACCCTTTTCCCCAAAATAAGACTCTCCGAATGTGCTTTTACTATTTTATGACTTGCGGAGGTGGTTAGTTTGAGATTTAAAAGGGTTTGAGTTAAAATCGCAACAATTGGTTCCTTAAGTTAGCCTTAAAAGGTTAAGTTTGACTTCGGTCAACATTTTAGGTAAACGACCTCGGAATTCGGATTTGACGGTTCATATGATGATTTTGGACTTGGGCGTATGTTCGGTTCAGGATTTGGATGACCCGGGATCTATTTGGCGCCTAATATCAAAAGTAGGTTCTTGAAGAATTTTGAAGTTCTTTAAATATAGTTTGGAGCGGGTTTTGGTGTTATCGAGATCCAAACAGAATTTTGAGACATAGAATTATTCCGTAATGTCATTTAAGACTTGCACGCAAAATTTGGTATCAATCCGAGTAGTCTAAGTACGTTTCGGCGCATTTTGCGTGAATAGAAAAAACTTGAAGTTCATAAGTTGGATTCAATTGGTTTTGGGGTGCAATTCTTAGTATTAATGTTGTTTCGGGCATTCCGAGAGTTCGAGCGAGTCCACTATATGATTCTAAACTTGTTGGTATGTTCAGGCGGGGCCCCGAGTGTCAATCGGACAAGGCTCGGACCAAGTCGGGAGCTTGGAGCAACAGCTGAAGCACCCAAATCTGTCATAATTGCACCTGCGCTTGGTCAGCCGTAGGTGCGGTCTCGCAGGTGCAAACCACGAGACGCAAAACCGAGAAATGGAGGGCAGCCCAGAATCCACCGATGCGGAAGATTGGGCGCACCTGCATGAGCGCAGGTGCAAGAGCCATGGTCGCAGGTGCGGCTAGGCTAGCAGAAGCGGCCCTCCTTGTCCGCAGATGCGGAGCTCGGCCAGGTGAGGGAAAGGCGCACCTGCGAGGCATTTGCCGCAGGTGCGGGACTGCAGATGCAGCCCAAAGCACTGCAGGTGCGAAAGTCGCTGGGCAGTGAGGGTTCATGTATTATGGGACTTAGGCCATTTTTATCACATTTTCATCCACTCTTGGTTGATTTGAGAGCTTTCAAGGAGGGGATAACGAGCTAGCTTTGTGAGGTAAGTAATTTCTACTTAATATGAGTTTAATAGATAGATTATGGGTAGAGTTTAACATGAAAATTGGTAGAAATTATGGGTTTAGATGAAAAAACTAGGGTTTAATAAAAAAATGAGATTTTACCATGAAAATAGTTATGGAACTTAGTGAAATTCAGATATTTATGTTTCTAAAGTTATGGGTATCAATTGTCTTCAAAAAGTTCCGGAATCCGGGCATGTGGGCCCGGGGTGAATTTTTAGAATCTTGCATTTAGGGTTGGATAACCTCTTTAATAGTTGGAATACGAACTCTTGAGCACGTATTGATTAGTTTATATATTATCTGTTTAGTTTGAATTGATTCGGTACCGACTTGAGGGTGTGAGCGCATTCTTGAACAGGGAAGTAGACTTTGAGACAAGGAAAGTCTATTTTCTAACCTTGTAAGAGTGAATTAACCTCATAGGTGAACTTAAATCAATATGTACTTCTAATTGTGGAAGCTACACACGCACGATGTGACGAGAGTCCCTGCGTAGCTACTATTCATGCTAATATCTGGGTAGATCTAGGCTTACACCATGATTTATTGATATCATTGCTTGTTTATGCTTACTAGTTGTTGGATTAAAGTGGAAGGAGAAGGTCTCAATATTCATTTTGAAAGGAATTGAGGAATACTACGATAAATTGAGAAATTATATGTTCAACCACTTCGCAAATATATTCCGCGAGCGGGGTAAACTTCCACTATTATCATGGGAGCGGGCCGTTCGCCTCGCCAGAATTTATTAATATATTATATGGTTTGGGCCGTTGGACCCTCGGCAGTACACAGTATATTATTATGTATATTTGGATCGGGCCGTACGTCCTTGGCATAACTCGTGCGTAGTGATACCGAAATCCCTTTTTATATTTAATAATGCTTCACGGACTTGAAAGGTGAAAGGAATAGATGAGAGAAACGGTTTGATTCTTACTTGAAAGAAGGATTTTCTTACTTACTTCTTGTTTTGAGCGCTATTATTATTGTGTATTACCTTCTTTATTAGAACTTCACATTATTATGTTTTTGACCCTTAGTAAGTGTCGAAGTCGACCCCTCGTCACTACTTCTTCGAGGTTAGACTAGATACTTACTGGGTACACGTTGTTTACGTACTCACGCTACACTTCTGCACTTGATGTGCAGGATCTGAGGAAGGTGCATCTGGTTACCAGTCCGGCACGCACGCTTGACTTCTAGCTCGAGACTACACAGTGAGCTGCCCTTCCGAGCCGTTCAGCAGCAGCCAGAGTCTCTCTTTTGGATTTATATTTCTATCTATTTCCTTGAGACAGTATACTAGTATTCTTTTGCATATTCTGCTAGTAGCCCACACACTTGTGACACCAGGTCTTGGCACACACTAGTAGACTTATGATTTTGGATTTATTGTTATGACTTCGATTTGCACTCAGTTGCTTTTGTTTAATTACTTTACAGCAGTAAATTTCTAAAAGTTTATAAATGCTGAAAGTTATTTACTTTGAAAACATATTAGAAGTGGGAACCACTAGATCTATCAGTGTTGGCTTTCCTAACAACGGTGTTGGGCGCCATCACGGCCTATGATGAAATTTTTGTCGTGACAGCTATCCCTTCTTTCTTTTTGGCATGATCCATATGATAAAAAGGAAACTGTAAAACACGCAACTTTCACAAATGACTCTATTCTTAGAAGTACTAGGTTGGCCTTTGTTCTTGATTCCCCATATGTCCTATTATTATATCATCTATTCATTGGTATCAAAAAATACGTAAGTTGATAAAGTTTATTTTGTGATATTAATCGAAGGCATATTGATCTTATGACATCCCGAGAGATCTTATTGACTTACTTCTTATGCATTGCATTCATTTATATGTACATTGACCCATGACTATATGGCGTTATATACGCGTATATTATATATATATATATATATATATATATATATATATATATGAGGTATGGGGAAAGGTTATGGTGTTATATATGCACCACAACCTGATCAGCTGGTATACGTTGATGATTTCACCCATCGAGGCCGAGATTATATGGTGGGATGCCTTCATAGGCTTGATGATATTATGTATGCATATACCTATGCATGATATGACATTTATACGTATATGCATGACATTATAAATGTTTCATGATTCAGAGAGCTATTCAAACTTACAAGTTGAGTTCTTTACTCCATGTTTCTTTCATGTCTTTTATATACTATTTTTCATATGTTACATACTCGGTACGTTATCCGTACTGACGTCCCTTTTTCCTGTTGATGCTGCATTTCATGCCCGCAGGTCCCGATAGACAGGTTGATAGTCCTCCTAATAGGCTATCAGCTCAGTGAAAGGTGTTGGTGCACTCCACTTGCTCCGGAGTTGCCTATTTAGTCATATGCTTTGGACATGTAATAATTGGTATGGCGGGGCCCTGTCCCAACCTTTATAGCGTTTATGTACTGTTAGAGGTTTGTAGACATATGTCATGTATATGGATACTTGTATGGCCTTGTCGGCCTAGGGTTTGAGCGTACAAATGATCATATCAGCCTTATAGACTCGTATGTCACATGTATAAATTTGTATATCATGTTGGGTCATCCTATGTCAAATATTCCCTTGCGGCCCTGCGGTTTCGGTCGTGACAAAAGCTATTTCCGATGGTTAAGTTGGCCTAGTTGAGGTAAGTATCTTGCCTAACTTTGTGTGAGGGAACTACCCCTTAGGATTTGGGTTGTTCGTGCTACTTGTATTATGTGAATGCCATGTACGCAAGGTGACGAGTGGGTACACGGGCTATATGTGCTATTTGATAGGATTAGGTTATTTAGACTCTTTCCGTGCCTTTATTTGAATTGTCATAACATGTTATATCTCTCATTGTTAATCTACTCTTACATGTGTTAATCTACTCTTACATGCTCTATTTGACATTGTTAGCACTTGTTCTACCTCTTATTTGTTATCTTGGTCTTATATGCTTAAGTTGAAGTTATTGCCTTCCTTGTTGCCTTGTTACCTCTGTAATTGTTGAATCACTTTTAATTGAAGTTGTTATTTCGTGGAACAACATCTTGTTGAGTTATTGGCGTTGAAGTTGTAATAGTCGTTATCACATTGAGATGAGGTTGTTAATTGTTCAGATACCTTTCCTTGTTGATCATTCTCACTCATTTTGTTATTGTTGAAACTCTTGTACATATTGTGGTTGAGCCATGAGTTATTTGTTGTGAAAACATTGGCATTGTTGACTTTGTGGCAAGTTGTGGCATATAGGCACTTGTGATGCGAGTTGTGATTGTGTTGTGATATTGATACGCATGCGGTAGTATAAGGCTAGGAGTTGATATGCATGCGGTGAGATAAGGTGGGCTTTATACTCGTATTGCTAGTAGGGGAACTACTTGAAGCCATGCGGTGAGATAAAGTGGGCTAAAACGTGTGTAGCTATTTCGGGAAAAAATAATTTTCAAAACTAAATGTTAGGACTCACGCGGTGTTATAAAGAAATATTATGATTGAAATTGTGAAATGTGAATATGAGGCGGTACCTCGATTGTGATTTTTATTTTACATTCCATGTTGGAAGAACTTGTTGATTTGAATGGTCATTGTTCTTCCTTCAATCATTCATCCATATTTTGATTGTGTTTGGATTTTCGTTGTTATCTTGGTGTTGGAACAATTGTGATTTCATATGTGAGTCATGAATTCTATGTGATTTGTTGTGTTTCTTTAACATGCCAATCTGTGCCTTCATTATAACTTAGTGAATTGATTGTCAATGTGAATTTAATTGCATGGAGTCACTCTATCATATTCTGTTGAGTTGTTGGTAACATAATGGTTTAAATAAAAGAATTATTAACATGCTTTATTCTATGTGCCTCTTAAGATAGAACTCGTTATCTCACTCGGTGCCTTATTATTCTAAATGGTTATCGTACTTTCACTATATTTGGGTTCTCAAATTATACTCATCACCTTGTTAGAAGTTTACCTTACTTAAAACTATTTTCACGTTTTTCTTTAACAAATTATATATTTAATTGATTAATTTAACTGATATTTTGCTTTGTTTAAAAATAATATTTTTACTCAATTTTATTGATTTCTAAACTAAACCCATCTGATACTCTGTTTCGTATAAATTGTATATTATTTTATTTTACTTGATTTCTAAAATAAACTCATTATTTCATTTGACACCTTACTTTATTCATTGTCACGGTTGCAATGTACATGGTAGCACGAGGGCTTTGCCATGCGAAGGTGATTGTTATTTTTGGCACAAGGTTCCATATGTGTAAGATTTGAAAATTGTGATCCATGACTTGCGATTTATTAGGTGTAGTGCCTCGTGTTAATTCTTGTTGTAAGTCCATGCTTTGGGAGCGATTTGATTACTTGAGTTGTCATCCATTTTTTCTTATTTGAGTTCAATTACATCCCATCGGCGTTCTGATTATGTTGTTTCTTTATTACTCATTTACTACTTGCTGCCATTTGTGTTTCTATTACTTCATTGTTGGTTGTAAATCAATAATCTTTCCGCCATTGGTCTTACATTGATATTCTTTCCATTGTTAGCTTTATGTATATCTTGAATAGGTTTCTATGTCTAGTAGGTGTCTTGACCTGACCTCGTCACTACTCTACCGAGGTTAGGCTTGATACTTACTAGGTACTATTATGGTGTACTCATGCTACGCTTCTACACATTTTTGTGCAGATCTAGGTATTCTAATCGTGTTGTTGAGAGTTGCGTCTGCGCGGCGAGAGACTTCAAGGTATACTTGCTTGACGTTTGCAGATCCCAAAGTCACCATCTTGCTTCATTATACTACTGTTAAATTGTAATTCAAAATCGTGTTGTATTTAGACATTCTAGTGTATTTCGGTAGAGCTTATAACCTCGTACTACCAGTTTTTGGAAATGTATAACTATTGGCCGATTGCGGCTATATAGGTCATTTACTGATTTATGATGAATGATTAAATAGTTCAATTTTGTTATTAACTCAGCATGTATTAGTCTTACCTAGTCTTAGAGACTAGGTGCCATCACGGCATCCTAACAGGGGAAATTGGATTCGTGACAAGTTAGTATCAGAGCTCTAGATTCACAGGTGCTACGAGTCATAGGAGAGTTTAGTATAATCTTGCGCATAGGTATGGAGACGTCTGTACTTATCTTCAAGAGGCTATGGAACAATTAGGAAATTCCACTCCTTTCATTCCTTATTGTGCGACATTGATTCACCTTGAAGCATATATCTTATATCCCTTTACATCTACTCGTATATGATGTTGCGCACTCTGTATCATCTATGCTCCGACGGTTCATAATGTTGCGGATGGTCTATGAGGGAGCCATGGATGCTCGATCATTGTCTCAAGGTATTGTCAAAAATAAGGACGCAAATATGTCGGTAGATCTGCAGTTGTTCAAGTGTGGAATGAAACAGGTTCTTGTATCAGGTTGGTGTTGTACGAGCTTATGAAGGTTGGTAATGTGGATCATCGGATGTTGTGCCATATGACTTCATGCCAAGTAGGGGAGTCTATTATCGATGATCACATTGCATGGGCAAATGTCATATCCGTTTTGGGTATGAGGTTTATATGCAGTGTTAAAGGGTTCCCCAGAATTGTACACGGCTAAGTTCTGAGATTTTCATGGGATAGTGTTGGTACTTGCGGTATATCTGTATCATTGCTATATCAACATTCTAGTATCAGAGAGGTTAGAGAAACCTCTTCAGATTCACAGAAGATGTCTTCAAAGTGGGCATCTCGGTTGCAACATTGTTGGGTGCTCCAGAGGAAATACATCGGTTAATGGATTTCGAATGACGTGGTTCATGCTAGGATCTCCCGCAGAAAGATTTGACTTGGGATCATTGTGTACCGACAAGGGAAAGTGTTGACCTAAATACAAGTCGAGGAGGATTCAAAGAAATGGGTCAGCTCGGTGGTGTTGGGTCAGCATAGCAACAAATGTAATTGGTTCTTTTGGCGTGGTAATGCTTCACCTGCGTTCGATGGAATACTCTTGGGTTTGAAGGCTTGCATGACATGGTTGGGTTAGGGAAGTTCAGTTCTGATGTCTTGGTGGAGTGCAGACGGGTCTCGAAGAGTTCTTGATAGTGTCGACACAGCTTGATCTAGATGTCTGCTATCAGCATAAGAAACATGTTGCATGTTACGATTTTCTCCTGGATAGGGTCACGAGTTCTAGACAGCATGAGTGATTTCAAATGTTTAAAATAATGCTAGTATTATTTGATACCACCTAAGAAGGGTGTACACTACATAAGGCGCACTATGTTTTGGCTTGCGGATGCCTGACTGGTATTATGGTAATCGCCTGGTTGATCGACTGCTGATGTCCAAATTTTGCTTGTGGCACGAAAGAATTATGGAAGTATTTCTCTTGGGCTGACCATATGTGATGAATATGTTAGTCATTTTAGTAGTGTAGTTAAGATCAGATATGGAGATTCTGGTATTCTAAGGATTTGAAGACTTAGAGGGTTCTCGGAGGCTAATTCTTCCAGGTTATGAACGATAAGGTATGTTAATAAGTTGACGACTGAATATATGTGCTATGGATAGGTCATCATGGGTTTTCGGAGGTTATCTACCTATTTTGGGAAGGATAGGAATTGATTCGGAAGCTACTGGTAGGCCTAATTCGAAATTTGAATACAACAGTGAAGAACAAAGCAATACGATTTCTATTTTGACACGGAGGAACAATAGTCTTTCTATTTTTGTAAATTTTCAAATTTTTTTTGGTTTTTTTAATTTATTTTCAGATTTTGATGACAATCAAAACAAAGACCCAAGGTTTGGTAGAACAATCCTCATCCTCCGCTCTGATACCAAGATGATACGAACTACGAACGAAAACACGAATATAGCAAAACACGCGGCATCAAAAATAAGTGCAAGACCTACAATTGATTGAAAGAACAAGAACCAATTAGGATATGAAAGCTAATTACCTCTATGAACTCAATCAATTGTAACCCTAAACTATGAAAATAAGAGCCAGACCTACAATGGATTGGAAGAACAAGAACCAATTAGGATATGAAGCCTAATTAACTCTATGAACACAACCAATTGTAACTTAAGCTATGAAAACCCTCAAGAGATTGGCAACTCTTAAAAATCCGGATAAAGTAATTAAGCAATCAAGTATTCACTACTAATTGCTCACCAACTAAGACTAATTTAGTACTAATGAAAACATAAATAAAGAAATAAAGGAATTAAAAGGCATAAACATAAATGCATTAATTAAAGATACGGATAGAATGTGAGACTTGCATGTCTTCAAGTTTATCATTCTTCAAGTCTACCTGAAATAAAAGCCTTAAGGGTAATTTATACTAGAGTGGCTATTTTGCTACAAATGACACAAATACCCCTAAGCTAATTCTAAGAAGCTAAGTGTAGTCAATTATTATAAGTATAGCCTTCTTCATCTTAACTCCATTAAAGCACTCTAATGCTATGATGTTGACTTGGAAATCTTTAGGCATGGCCATCCGGCATGTATCACCAGCAGTGGCAAATGAACAACTTAACCATACAACTACTCACTAAATTAATTAAGCAAACTCTAAAGTCCACACACTTAGTTCTTAAGAATATAGCTATCAACAGCTATAAGCCAAAGGCACATAGACAAGATTACATTAAACTGGAAGGCATACGAGACATATATGAGGCAGGTTCATGTTTGTATTTCCAGAAAACAATGTTCAAAGTGACAAGATTGATCACCATGAGCTAGCAAGCCACTCCAAATATAGTTTCAAAGTAAAGCATGATTCAGAAACAACCAAAAGAACTTCAGATGACAATCTTGCATAATCATAGACACGAAGCAAGTAGAGTACAATCTTCACATGAAGGTTTTAACATGAGAGTTTAATAAGAATAACAACATACTAGTGGCATAGTTAGGACAACATATCACTTAGTTTAACATGAAACTTAACATGATGAGCATTGATCATAGCACAAAGATTCTAAAGAAACTCATGGTAGGTAAGAAAACATATCATCTCTAGGCTAACAGGACAGACAGACATTTGGACTCATGTTAGTCGACCATACATAAGAGAAGAAGCTAAACATTTATCCTAGAAGTCAAAGGCAATGCTAAAGAGTACTAGATTAACAAATCAAGGAATACAATCATCAGAGTTACAAATAGTAGAGAAACATGTTTGGCTAGATATTAAGACAATGTTTTAACATGGGATGGTTAGGGATCAATTTGCAGGGTAATAGTAGATTACACATAAAGGATTCAGCAGAAAGAGACTTATTAAGGCAAATTCTGGGCAGACATTAATTCCATAGGAGTTTCAGCACAAGTGTTCAAAGTGAGGAATGATAAAGGGCTCAACACTAAACTGTCAATATAGCAATTTAAGCATACATAAACATGACATCATCAAACAAGCATAACAACCCATAATTCTTCAAAACTGACTATACATGAATGAACATATACAAACTTATACAAGTTTTGATAAAGGATTGCAGAAGAAATTTAAAGCAAGGTCGTCACATTATCATATTCTCTTAGAAAGGCCCACATAACACAGATGTTCAGAAGCATGAACACAAACAGGGAAGACACATAATTGTGAGGGTTAGAACACTAACCGGTTTGCAAATTTAACAAAAAATAGAGGAGAATCACAAAGTTCCAGTAGCAAAGTAAGAACAATAGCAAAAACTCCAAACCCTAGTGCGTCGTAGTTCACATGAGCTTTGAACGAGCCCCGAGCAGTGCTCGCACTAGGGAGGTAGATAGTGAGGATTCCAGTGGCATTGGTGTCATGCCCCAACCTCGGGGAGCGCAATCGGCACTCAACCGAGATACCCCGGTTGAGCAAGCCTACATAATTCCATCTACCCGACTCACCTAAGAATAAAGAGAGGGTACATTTCATTAATCAGACAGTAAGAAGGTCACGTCAACGACGCCATTTCATTTCCATTGGTTACTTCATTTATAAGTCTCAAAATACATTACACATTCATAGTTTGAAGTGGAACATGTAATACAAATACAACATTTTTAGTTTGACTTTCCCAACACCAATATACAACCCACACCATGTTTACGGAGCCTCTAACAAAAACCAAAGAGTGTTATGACAATGTTGGCGACAAGGCCCCGAATATACCACAAAATGATATGTACAAATTATAAAAGATACAGGGCCCCGAAATGAAGTGGGGCTCACCAAGTTAGCTGAGAAGAGGGTGTATTGATATCACTGCTCAATGCCGCATGTTGGGGAACCATCTGCCTCCATTAAAGATGCAGCGCCCCCGGCAAAAGGGGCGTTAATACATATGGAATAATACTAGTATAAAAGCTATCTCATCCCATATTCGAGGAAAACTCTCACCACCTCACATAGGTATTTTACCCCACACTCACTCCTACACCGGCACGTGTAGCTTCGAGGCTAGTTCATTCCAACCTAACTTTCCTCTGTGAATAAACAATACTCCCAAGGCATTTATTATTTAAGGAAATTTTCCGCTCATTTCAACGTCTTTTATACTTCTCTTCATTTCATTGGCACGAGCGGCCTCTATTGTAATATCATTCTCGGCACGTTGGCCGTGTTTCATATCTCATGCTCACTTCTTTTGCTTTCAAATACCATTAATGGTTATCAATAACAAGGCATTTTTATTCAAGACTTTAAGTACACATGTGCGCAAATAAGAGTCTTAGGCACAATGAGATTTCTTACACAATTTGACATAATAACTTTCATTAGAATCACGTCTTGATGTTATAACATGTTAACACACAACATATACTTAGATCACATTCTCGAAGGATAACACAATAAGATAGAAGCATTTGGAATAGTCACATTTATAATGATCAACCCGGGGCTTACAAGAACAACGTGAGATTCAATTCTAAGAGAGAGATTTAGCCAACATACCTTGCTTGAGCTTTATTTATTTTACTAGAACGTTCCGTAACTCCTAGCGACTTCAATCTAATTAAAGACATGACAAAATTTAACTATAATTAGGAAGATTCTCGGGGGTTCAACTCATTTGAGCATTTAAGCAAGCACTAGGTGTGTATTAAGGTCTCAAAGTCCTCCTATGGTGGATTCCTTTACCCCACAATCAACCCCTACTTTAATCAGCTACCCACAATTACTCCACAACCTCCTTACCACCTATATTAGTACATGCATGCATAAACAACAACCCTCATTCTCAAAACCTTCCTCCCTCTTACCTATTCTCAACCAAAATTTCGAAATTGAAGGTTAGGGCTAGAATCTTACCTCTTGGTTGAAGACCTTATGAGCTTTCTTGTTGAATTTCAAGGCTTGAGCAAGATTTTGGAAGAACAATTAGCTTAGGGATTTCACCTCTCACTCTAGGTCACTTCCACTCTCTAAAAATATCAGATATTCCTTTCAAAAATGGTCCCTTATGTCTAATTATCGAGATAGGGTCGGGTTATAAAAATTAGAAAAATGAAGCCCCGATGCAGATTTGCGGTCGCAAATGCGACGGCATAATGCTTCTGCGGTCGAAAAAATGGACCGTATAATGGCCCTCCGGAACTGGGCATTTCTGCCTCACTCTGCAACCGATTTGCGGTCCACAGACCAAATCTGCGGTCGCATAATGAGCCGCAGAACATCCCTTTGGAAATATTTATGTTGGATCTGTGATGGATTGTACGGCCCGCGAAATGATGATGTGGCCGCATAATGGACCGCATAATG
>AWOL01S0082782.1:3763-82268 GCA_000715115.1 Nicotiana otophora | reverse complement strand
TCCATTTCCCATTCACCCTCATTTTAAGAATATTACATCTTAAAAATAAAACCTCAACAGTTACTGTGTTAGATGCTCCATGGTCTTAGTGTGGGATTTGGGCTACAGTTTTATTATTCGAGTGATTGTTGGTATTTCTATCAATTGACTAAGGAATTAGGTGACAACTATTTCGTCTTTCATTACTAAAAATGCTTTTAGACAAGTACTTATTTTTCTCTCAATGTTTGTGTAAATAGTTAAACGTATAAGAAATGGGTTCGCCTGGCGGGTGGTGTTAGTTGGTGCCAATCACGTCTAGGGGTAGTCTGGGACGTGACATTATAATAGTAGCTACCGAGTTCGAAAGAACCCAATATCTTCTGTGTTTGTATTTGCAAATCCATTAAATGCGTATAAACATTTAATTGTGAATCCAGTAACTAAAACGATTTATATGTTTGATAATAAGTTCAGAATCCGTAAAATTGTTTCCTGATTCCGCATCTGATTTCTTCCTATTTGCTTAGGTTTTGATATGCAAAGTTACTCGGGACATATATCACTAAAAGATAGCAATTGCTTAATAAAATAATTAAGATACGCGTAGTTTACACGGACAATACTATTATATTTTTATTAAATAAAAGGGAGATAGAAAAAGTCTCGTGCTAAACTGGATTGACAGATCTCTGCTATTAATTTATTGTCACAAAAAACTCAAGAGGGTATCCAGCAAATAGTTTATTCTTAGGTTTCCAAATAAAATAAACTAAATATTCTTTCTTTCCTCTTCTGTGCATCTCACCAATTGATTGCGACATGCACTCATAAAAAACAGTACCATCTCCTTTGTATAGAATATTAGTAGCTCTCTAAGAAAATAATTGAACATCATTCATTGTACATAAGAGTTGCTCAAATGGTCGGCATCTTTCATCTACAACTCAGGATCGGGATTCGAATCATCAAAGGAGTATTAACTCCAACAAAAGGGATCAAAAGAGAATTAAAGGGAAGGGAAGTAAAAAAAAAATATTAAATCAAGAATATACGACTATGTGAAATTGAAGTGACAATTGTTTTTTTAAAAAAACCACATTAGTAGTTGAAAAGATAATATCTATTGGGTGGCACATAATAAATCTCGAAAATTAACCCGTGGATTGCTACATGGAACTTAGTTCGAATGAGAGATTGTTGGGTGTCCGAACAAAGTCTTACATTGATAGCTAAAAAGATTGAAAGCTTACATATAAAGTATAATGATCTGTTAATTGTGTGAGACCTTTTTAGAAAAAACAATGCGAGTTTAACCCAAAGAAGACAATATCGTTATATTATTGGGTTGATTTAGCCCAACAATATCAAATGTTAAATCGGCCTTGATATAAGAGAAGCTTATTTAGTGTAGCAATAAAGATGACTCAATTTTTCTTTGAGAAATTTTCATTAAACATTATAATTTAGAGCCTAGTAACTATTGTTTGCCTAACTATCATTCGTAGTTAATGTTCAATTATTACCAACTTGTATCATTTATATTTAAATGCGCAACAAATATAACTTGTGTGGTTATAAATGATTATAAAAACATTTTGATCAGGATTCTTATCCCTTGGAATCCAAAGGTCTTTTAGGCTTTTGTGGTGATAAAGGACATCCCTTTTCATCTATTCATATGATTCATAGAATAGCATATGTGGTTATAAAGATGAAAAATAGGCATCCTTTTTCACGTTTGGGCACCGTGAAGTAGCAAGGCTGAACCAGTGAACCAGCAAATATACGATGAAAGCTTGAAAATGTCATTTAGACAGCAAAACAAAACGAAGAATTTCGTTTGGACAACGTTACAAGACAAATTGGCTAGGGAGAATCATTTACGTACCCAAGTAAACAACATAGTGAATGTTTTTCATTTTGAATTTAAAGATGAATATTCATAGTGCGTGTGGCCACTAGTGGCAGAACCAGAAATTTAGCGAAAAGTGTGCAAATTTTCTTCTCAATTGTGTTAAGGGTATGGAAAATTAAATATACACTCATAATACCTAACATTTAACCTATATACACCACATAATTTTCCGGCGAAAGGTGTACACTAGACCACCCTTCACCTAAGATGGCTCCGCCATGGTGACCACGAATCAACGAAGTGAGATGAAATCATAGCATTATACCGTTACAAATCCAGCAAAATAAAAATTACTAGATGATTTTTACCATGTGAGGAGCAATATGTAATAACCCAGAATACTTTTAAGTATTTATTAATTGTGAAATTGGAGAATTAATCTTATTTATACCTATTGTGTCAGATACTAAACTAGTGAAAGAAAATTTATTATAATATATAAAATAATGTAACAAATAACTTATTAATGGGCTTAGTTATAATTACACATACTAATTAGCAAGGTAGTAATTTTGAATAAATAAAAAGATGGCCCTAAGCCCATACCTTATGCAGCTAAGTTTAGGATATTTGATTGGAATATATTTTTGGGAAATTACTATGTCCATTTATAACTAGCTCATTACAAAAAATAGTCAATTCATAAAATATTACTAATATTAGTCAATTAGCTATTTGTAGCAAAAGAAAGGTCAAATGTTTGNAAGAATTTCGTTTGGACAACGTTAGAAGACAAATTGGCTAGGGAGAATCATTTACGTACCCAAGTAAACAACATAGTGAATGTTTTTCATTTTGAATTTAAAGATGAATATTCATAGTGCGTGTGGCCACTAGTGGCAGAACCAGAAATTTAGCGAAAAGTGTGCAAATTTTCTTCTCAATTGTGTTAAGGGTATGGAAAATTAAATATACACTCATAATACCTAACATTTAACCTATATACACCACATAATTTTCCGGCGAAAGGTGTACACTAGACCACCCTTCACCTAAGATGGCTCCGCCATGGTGACCACGAATCAACGAAGTGAGATGAAATCATAGCATTATACCGTTACAAATCCAGCAAAATAAAAATTACTAGATGATTTTTACCATGTGAGGAGCAATATGTAATAACCCAGAATACTTTTAAGTATTTATTAATTGTGAAATTGGAGAATTAATCTTATTTATACCTATTGTGTCAGATACTAAACTAGTGAAAGAAAATTTATTATAATATATAAAATAATGTAACAAATAACTTATTAATGGGCTTAGTTATAATTACACATACTAATTAGCAAGGTAGTAATTTTGAATAAATAAAAAGATGGCCCTAAGCCCATACCTTATGCAGCTAAGTTTAGGATATTTGATTGGAATATATTTTTGGGAAATTACTATGTCCATTTATAACTAGCTCATTACAAAAAATAGTCAATTCATAAAATATTACTAATATTAGTCAATTAGCTATTTGTAGCAAAAGAAAGGTCAAATGTTTGCTTTCTTTTGAGTGAGTGTTATTAGAATAGATTGGGTACATCTTAAAGAGCTTGAATCTCAGTTTTGGGATGATTTGGTGAAGTTTTGAGATGGTTTGAATTGAAAATGCGAAGTACAAACTGAACATGAAAAAATATGTTATGTGTATCACATATGTATCATATTTGTATCAATTGTGTATCACATGTATACCTGTGTGTGAGATACATGCGTGATACATGTTTGATATATGTGTCGCAGAAGAAATTTTTGAACTCGATTTAATTACGAATTTTGATACAAAACCAGTCTAAATCACCTCCAATTTTCTCAAATTTTGTATATTGACTTATCTATATGTTTTCAATGAATTTCAACTATACCCATTGAAAAAGTTCCTTTTTTGCTTAGATTTTTGGACTATTGTATTTTTGTTTTGTATTTCATCACCTTATTGCTACCTCATCCATGAAATTTCCTTTCCGTCTTGCATCTAATGTTACTAATTACGCTTAAAAATATGGAAGGAGATTTTTGCATGTGATTCTTTGAGAGAAAGAATCTTATTTATTTTATTTTTTAATTTTTATATGCGCTTGGCTAGTGTTGATAAGTCTATGACTAATAAGGTTGGTAAGTTGGGACATATTTGGGACGTATAAGTTTCCCTATATTTTTATAGCCCGGTTCTTTGAGAAAGAATAGTATCAATGGACAATATTGGGAAAACATTGTGACATCGACGTGAATACATAGAAGCTAGACTACTATTTGATTCCAAATACCAATCACTGTGTGGGAATCTTTGTGGAGAAAGGCAAGTTATAAGGTGATAGAAATTTAGGGTCCACCGAACTGATAGAGAACTTGGTTCTCTATCAGTTCCCACAGAATACACACAATAAGAGATAAGTAAATGATACAACAGAGTTTTACATGAAAAACTCCCAGCTCACGGGATTAAAAACCACGACCTACATTCGTAGAATTTCGACTTCACTAACCGAGTACTTTTAGATTACAACCTATTTTAACCTAGGAATTAAACTCTTAATCTCTCACTCACTTGTAATAACTCTATTACAAGCCTCTTTGTAATAACTCTATTACAAAGTTCACAACTCGACTAACTCTAGCCACAAATACAAGGTTTATGATTTTACAAATAGTTTTCTACACAATGCTTCTAGCTGGTCTAAGTAGAAATTACAAATAAACCACTCTAACAAAGGTACAACACAACTAAGGACATGTAATAACACAATACTGGAAACTGGTCCTTTGTTATGTTGTTCTTTATTCTTGAAGCTTGGAAATCACTTGCAAGATGACAACATACTTAAGAGGAAACTTGATTAATTCTCGGATGTGCAAGTGTATGTTTTCTTCATTGCTTCATGTTAATAATATCCAAGTGATGTCACTTGGATGATGCAAGCAAATATTTGGTACAAGGCATTCCCCATAAGGTGACTACAGCGTTATTCACACTTTTGTGTATGTGCAGAGGAACAGTTGCAGTGACTTTACAGCTGTGAGCAATTGGCTGGTACAGTCAGCAGGGGAACTAATGTCTATCTGTTCCCTCTGTCGTCTCTTTGATTCTAGTTATTGGAACTTGTGCCCAATTTGAAAGTTGTGTTTTGGAACCTTGAGGATGTGTAGCAGGTTCTCGATCTGGTTCTTATCATTAAGTTTGTTAGATCATCAAAACATAACAAGGCACATAGCTTATCAATTTTCCCCTTTTTGATGATGACAAACTTATAATTGAAGTTCCCCCTGAGAACCAGAATGCCATACAATATTTCTTGTACTTCCCCCTGAACCTGTTCCCCCTCTCCGTTAATTTTCTCCCTTTTGGCATCATAAAAGAATATCCACAAATAATAAGCAAAAAGAAGTCCAGTATAGTTATCTCATGCCACATGTGTGCACACAAACATGACTAAAAACAGAGCATAAGAGTATAATATGCATATTAAAAGGACGGAATACTCACTAATTTTATGGAAAAGAGAACAAAAATAGTAGTGCCATTGTTACACAACCATGCACAAATCAAAACAACTTAAAAAGTATCAGCCACCAAAAATAACAAAACAAGGGGACCAAGATAGAGGACAAATAACAATTAACTAGACAATGGGAAGGGAATTATTTCAAGGAGCACTAGAAGGGGGAAGCAAGGATAAAGAGGCAAGGGTTCTGAGGAGAATATCCATTCGGGCATTTGCAGACACTTGCTCGTTAAGAAGCCGCTCCTTCAGGTCCTCGACCTGTTTCCTGAAATCTGCATTTTCCTTGGTCAAACGGGTAACCATTGTGCCTTGTGCTCTACTGGAACCAAGTGCCTCCTGGGCCTGACTAAGCTGCCCTTCAAGAATAACATTTTGTGCCTTCAACTTCCTTATCTATTCATGGGCAGCATTCTGAGCATAAATCAATTGAGAAATAGTGGAATTGTTGCCGACCCCTCCTTTCTAATAAATGCACTCACACTCCTCTAAGGTGGTTCTGGAGAAGGTTTGCTTGCAAGTTCCCACTGTTTCTTTTCCCAAAGGGCCTTTGAAGAAGTTAAACACCTTGGTGAGTAAGAACCCGTAGGGCAATCCATGATTACCATCCTTAAATTCTACCACTTTCTTCATGTGCTCTATCATGAGTCCAGGCAGATTGATAGTAGTGTTGGAATACAGTGCTTCCATTAGGAACATGTCTGCTCTTGATGTAATGGAACGCCTTTCTGCATGTGGAAGCAAAATCTTGTTCACCATCTCGAACAACCGTTGATACACTGGAAGGAGGGCCTTCTTGTGCACCCGTTTCCCTTGCTGCACTGCATCATCCTTCAGAATAACACTTATGAAATTGGGAGAACAAGTCCCCTCAATGGATGATATTCCTTCAGTAGGCACTCCCAAGATGCCCCCCAACACAGCCTCATCCATCACAAAGTCTACGCCGTTAACCTTCAAACAAATGTTATCCTCTTCCACTGTGAACATGTCTGCATAGAAGCTATGCACTTCTTCCTCATACACGTTAGGGCTCTCATTGGTTAACAAGTGTGTCTACTGTTGTAATTCACAAAAATCAACCAGTTGGCGCATCCCTGTCATGTTGAGAGAGAATATCAGGAGTAAATGTTCTGCCCCACAGCACCCTCTGTTTCCTCAGGTTTTCTCTTCCTTCATCTTTGGCCACAACCACATTGGCCTTCTTGGAGGAACCAGGTTCCTCATTTTCACCAGCCTTCCTTTTCACAGACTTTCTCACACTTTTCTCTTTCTTTGCAGACTTCTCAGATAATTTCTCACCAAACTTCTCAGACACCTTCTCACCAGACTTGTCTACCTCAACATTTTCCACTTTCACAGCTTTCACAGATGGCTCTCTCCTAGGTTTTGGAATTACAAGTTTCTTAGATCACCTATGAATTAAGGAAGTAGGTTCCTTATTCACCTCTTCATCATCAACATCAACAACAAGTGCTGGAAGCACTTCTTCCTCATTCACCAACTTTTCTCCTTTCACCAGCCTCCTCATTTTCTTCTCTTCTTTATTTTTCTCCAGAACAGATTCAAGGGCTTCCTTATTTTGCAGTCTAGTAGTAGGTCTTTTAAGAGTGGGCTCTTTGGGAGAAGCCCTTCTACTCCTCGCTGCAATAAAGCTTGCAACAGACACATTGTCATAACCCTCCTCACTATTTTGCTTTTCTTCCTCAGAAAGAGATCTCATCTCAGGAAATACCATGTTTAACGGATCAGCATCAAAGTTAGGAGAGGGAGCAGGATCAATACTGACCTGGGGATCTTTCGAAGAGCACGGAGTTTATTCCCAGCTAGGAGTAGAGGGCTCCTCATGGGCTGAGGGATCAGGTCCCTCATTTGTTTCCCTAGTAGTACTATCAGGTGCCAGATTTTCAAGGGGAACCAATTCCCTACCCTCTTCCTGATGACCTTCATCTTTCCCCTGAGACCTAATGGTCTCACTAACACCCTCATAACCACCAACCAAACCTCCCTCTGCAACAATTAACAACATATTCTTAATGGTTTCTTGTTCATTTACCGCCAAAGTAGAATCAGAGGGTACAAGAGGAACATTACCTGTGGGGTTGACAATATTCAAATCAAAGCTTGAAATAGGCGCTGCTGAGGCTTCACTACAACGAACCACATCCTGTTAGGCTTCATCACTCTCCCCAAACTTCTGACTACAAACTTCTTGACCTTCATCTCCATCTACCATTTCACCTTCTGACATTTTTTTCGGCGAGTTAGAAGAAGAGGTTACAGCAACGAATCATTTGGGGTTCTGAGTCTTACGACTGCAGTGAGAACCAGAACTTAATTGGGTTGGAGAGGAAGTAACATGTGGTTGTTAGTCTAGTATGGGGTTTGGACTGGTTGACAGAGGGGACTCTGATTCTTGTTCCTATGCTTCATGAGACGAGGACACATTGGGGACTACACTAGAGACGTTTGAAACTTCTGGATTTTGAGACATAGTGGAGATCTTTAGTGAAGACACGAGAAGAAAAGTATTTCTTTTGAGAGAGAAAAGGGAATTTTTGGCTTTGATGTGGATAGAGAGGAAAGAGACAACTTTTACATTTACTTTAAGGGAAGTGAGGGACCAGTTACAGAAAGGTACGAATCAATAGGTAGATGGGTCGTTTAGTAACGGGTGTGACGTTTGAGTTCTAAGATATGAGAGAGAGAGTCAAACTAAAACTTTTAATGACTTGGCACTTTTATAGTTGTTAAAGATATTCATGAGAATACAAAGGAACTACTAACATGTGTCAAGGGAACCAAGTTCCCGACTTAGTTTTGTAAATGTGAGCCTCATCCTTATACCAAGACGCAATGTCTTTAGCTACTTGTTTGCTATGTAGTGTCCATGCGTGTCTACTTGTAACAACATAGAGATGAGCTAGAACTTGCTAGAAAATACTTTTTATCTATTTTTACATGTTCATTCTTTCATAGCCAATCATTGAGGGACCTGGTGCTTAGTTCAATTTTATCAACCCCAACGCCAATCGATTCTTTTAAAAGTGCTCTCTGGTTAGTGCTTTGGTGAATATATCTGCTACTTCGTCTTCTGTTTTGCAGAACTTCATGCAGATAAGACTCTTTACAATGTTGTCTCTGAGAAAATGATGTCGCACATCAATGTGCTTTGTTCTCTTATGCTGAACCGAGTTCTTTACCATGTTGAGAGCACTTGTATTATCACACAGTAATGGCACGCAATCACAAAATACACCAAATACCTCCAGCTATTGCTTGATCCACAACAATTGAACACAGCAAGAGGCAACTGCCACATACTCAGCTTCTACAGTTGAAAGAGCCACAAAGTTTTGTTTCCTGCTACCCCATGAATTCAGACACGATCCCAGAAGATATGCCATGCCGGATGTGCTTTTTCTATCCACCAGATAACCAGCATAATCAGTATCAGCATACCCAATTAAATAGAAATTCTCCTGAGGATAGTAGAAAATCAGGTCCTGCGTTCCTTTGAGATACCTTAGAATTTTCTTGGCATCCTTCAGATGAGATTCCTTTGGGCTAGACTGAACTAGCACATAATCTCACACTAAATAGGATATCATGTCTACTAGCCGTGAGATACAAGAGTGAACCAATGATACCTCTGTACATGGTTTCGTTCATAGGAGAACCAAGTTCATCCACGTCCAGACGAGTGGCAGCGGCAATAGGAGTATCAATGATCTTTGAGCTTTCCATCTCAATTTTCTTTAAGAACTCTTTAATGTACTTCTGGTGACTTATCATTGTACCCTTGGGAGTTTTCTTAACTTGCAGCACCAAGAAAAAATTTAATTTCCCCATCATACTCATTTCAAACTCGCTTCCCATGATCTTTGAAAACTCTTCACAAAGGGAATAATTTGTTTCACCAAAAATGATATCGTCAACATAAACTGGCACATTGAGCAGGTTCCTTTCCCGTTTCTTCAGAAATAGGGTGTTGTTAGTTTTTCCTTTTGTAAAGCCATTTTCAAGGATAAATTTGGACAATCTTTCATACCATGCATGAGGGCCCTGCTTCAGTCCCATATAATGACTTGTCAAGTTGGAATACATGCTCAGGATGCTCATGACATTCAAAATTAGGTGGTTGTTTGACGAAGACTTCCTCATTTATATATCCATTCAGAAATACACTTTCGACATTCATTTGGAATAATTTGAATTCCATATGAGATGCAAAGGCAATGAGGATTTTGATGGCTTCCATTCGAGCAACTGGAGCAAAAGTTTCATTATAATCGATCCTTTCTTCTTGATTGTAACCTTGAACTACTAACCTTGTCTTGTTCCTTGTTGTGTTCCCACATTCATCAAGCTTGTTTCTGAACACCATCCTACTTCATGTAACAGTTATGTATGAGGGTCGAGGAACCAGGTGCCATACGTTGTTCCTCTCATATTGATGGAGTTCATCTTGCATAGCACTAATCCAGTCAACATCTTTCAATGCTTCCTTGCTATTTTTAGGTTTAATTTGAGAGAGGAAGTCTGAGAAGGCAAGTGAGTTTCTTGACTTTGATCTGGTTTGAATCCCTAAGTCAAGAGGAGTGATTATATTTTTAAGAGGGTGTGAACTTTTGTGTTTCCAGTTAGACATTTGAATCTCATTGCGAGAGGATCCAGGTTCCTCTGAATGAGATCCATTATTGACATGAGTGCCACTTCTCAACTCAGCATCAAGAGTTCCTTGCACGTCATCAATAACTCTATTCTTTGCTTCAGTTATTGTGATTGAGGGACCATGTTCCTCTGTATCAGTTGGAGAGTCAGTTGCACAATCTTCATTTGATTCCTTGACCTGACTCATCATGTCAGCCTTTCCATTTGCCATATCAATGACTTCACCAGGAACCTTTGACTGCTCTCCATTTTGAACAACCTTATCATGTGAATCTTTCCCACATAGTGGTGTGATTCATCAAAGGTCATATGTATGCTTTCCTCAACACATTGAGTTCTTTTGTTGTAGACCTTGTAGGCTTTGCTTTGTGATGAATAGACAAGAAGGATTCCTTCATCACTTTTGGCATCAAATTTTCCTAGTGCTTCCTTCCCATTATTAAGAATGAAACATTTATAGCCAAATGTCCTCAAATGTTTAAACTTGGGTTTTCTCCCGTTCAGCAGTTCATACGGCATTTTGTTCAAGAGAGACCTGATCATGCACTTGTTCACCAAGTAGCATGCAGTGTTGACTGCCTCTGCCCAAAAACGTTTTTCAACACCACTGTCAATCAGCATTGTCCTTTTTATGTCTTCAAGAGTCCTATTTTTCCTCTCCACAACACAATTTTGTTGGGGTATTCTTGGAGCTGAACAATTATGACTTATACCATTTTCAGCACAGAATTCGTCGAATTTTGCGTTGTCGAACTCTGTGTCGTGCTCAGATCTTATACTCATGACATTATGGCTCATCTTCACTTGAATCTTCTTCACAGAAGCAACAAACACTGGAAACGTTTCATCCTTGGTTCTGAGGAACAATGTACTTTGTTCCTCCTCTACTTGGCACCCTCATAGGTCCACACAGATCCATATGGAGGAGATCACGTGGCCTTGAGGTGCTTACTTCTTTTTTGGGCTTGAAGGAGGACCTGACTTGCTTTCCTTTCACACATGCATCACATACCTTGTGATCTTTGAAACTTGACTTAGGCATCCCACGAACCAGGTCCTTCTTGACCAATTTGTTCAGTAACATAAAGCTTACATGACCCAATCTTCTGTGCCACAGTTCATCATTATCATCAACATTACTCAATCATGTAATATCTCCATTGTGCAAGGACTCAAAATCAGCAACATAAATAATTTTGTATCTTTTTGCCACCAGAATCACCAGTCACGAGATTTGTGACTGTGCAGGTTTTTGACACAAATTCCACTTTGTTTCCTTTGTTGCAGATTTGAGAGACATTCAGTAGGATATATTTCAAGCCATTCACATAATACACATTCTCAATTGAGTGAGTGAGCATCTTTTCAATTCTTCCTACTCCCAAAATGTATCCCCTTTTGCCATTACCAAAGGACACACTCCCTCATTGCAGAGCTTTGAGTGAAACAAAATCATCGATGCTTCCAATCATATGCTTAGAACAGCCACTATCCATATACCATTTCTGGATGCTTCCATTCACCGCTCACTCATCATCATCATCATCTTCATCATCGTCAGATTTTGCCACCAGGGCAAAGATAGAGTCATATTCAGCTGCTTCACTTTCAACTGTCATCATAGAGGTATCACCTTGTTCATCATCTTCTCCATATTCACTGGAAGAATCTCCACATGTAGCAAGAGCTTATTTTACCACATTGTCAGCGACTTCTTTTCTCTTGAATCTTTTATCAGGAACTGGGTTCCTCTTGACTGCTTTTTTTTTATATTATGCTTGTACTGGTCTTGCTTGAGGAGAGGATAATATTTGATGATGTGTTATGGATTATAGCATTTATTACACAAGTCATAGCCTCTTGGATTGCTGGAACTGTCCCTTTTTGGAATGCCTTCATTCCTACGAACCATTATGAAATCGCTTCGTCGGGTAGGCCATGTCAATTTCCTCACCATTTGAATCATTATTGTCTGTCTTGATGATTATGTTCTTATCCTTTTTGGGATCTCTTCTTTCATGGTCCTTCTTCTTCTTCATTTCGTAGGTCTTCAGATTTCCAATGAATTCATCAATGGTCAATGTTTGCAGATACTTTGCCTTCGTGATAGCATTTACTTTTCTTTCCCAGGAACTAGGTAATACACTGAGTATTTTCCTGACAAGTTTGTTCCCTGGAATGATTTCTCCTAGAGAGTGGAGCTCGTTGATGATAGAAGTGAATTGAGTGTGCATGTTCTGAATGGATTCATCATCCTTCATCCTAAAGAGTTCATACTCAGTGGTGAGCATGTCGATCTTCGACTGATTGGCTTGAGTTGTTCCTTCGTGTGTCGTTTGGAGAGATTCCCATATCTCCTTGGCTGATTGACAGGTAGAGATCTTGTTGTATTCATCTGGTCCAATAGCACAGACGAGGATCTTTTTTGCTTGGAAAATCTTCTCTATAGCCTTACGGTCAGCATCGTTTTACTCCTTCCTTGTCTTGGGAAGTGTCATTGCCGGTTCACCAATATTCTTCATAGGGACGAAGGGTCCATCGCAGCTAACATCCCAGAGCTCTGAATCTTCAGCCATGATAAAATCATGCATCCTTGTCTTCCATCATCCATAGTACTGTCCATTGAATCTTGGTAGTCTGTAGGTTGATTGACCTCTTCAATGATTTGGTAATGATGGGCTCTTAGGATTAGATACAAAATTAAATTTCTAACAGAGAATTCTCACGTGTCTATGCGATAGTAATTGGGAATCTATCGCACCTTAATTTCTTTCAAGCTAATTTGTTTTCCGAATATCTATTTTATTTAATATAGATAGCTTTTGACTTTTAGTCTGATTATTATCAATGATATTCCTTACTAATTTATAGAAATTAAAGCTATGTATCATATTTAGATTGATATATTAGAATATAATTTCACTTTCAAAATTTATAACTTGAGGTGCAAAGATTTAGCTTTAAGTCTGAAATTATGAAAAACAAGATTGAGTTGTGACCCATTAAGTTATATCGTTTATCAATATTTTGTATCGACTGACGCCATTGAATATCGTTTGGTTGGTGTTCTAGAAGTTGCAAGGTTGGGAAACTTCTTGTTAGCGAGATAAGTGAGACTTTAAGTTTTGATGCTTGCTTTTTTAAAACCCGTTTTGAAAAGGTATTTTCTCTGCCTAGTCTATGTTTTGGGACAAGCGTGCGCTTGGCAGAATCGGTGGTCTTAGACTAGCCGCAAATATATCTTTTTATGAAAAATAAAAAAAATTATAAGTTGTTTGATAGCGTGATACGACTGTGAGTCATGATGTTAAGTTTGATAGTTTGATACGGCTGTGAGCCATGATGTTGAGTTTGATAGTTTGATACGGCTGTGAGCTATGGTGTTGAGTTGAATAGTTTGATACCGCTGTGAGCCATGATGTTGGGGCATTGTGTATGTCTTCATACATCGTACGAGCATTGTGTATGCTTCTTGATATATTTTGGGCATTATGTATGCTTCAGTGAGCATTGTGTATGCTCCATTACTTATTTGAGGCATTGTGGTGCTGTTGTGGACTCGTAGACGTGTTGGTTAATTTCGTTCACTACAATTATAACAAGTCCTTAGAGTCTACTCTTACTGGTTAATTCTTATTAACTATGTTGATACATATATATTGAGTTATTATATATATATATATATATATATATATATATATTGTGTTTATTATATTGGTCTTGTTGTGGTGTGTTTGTATTTTCTAATACTTGTTCAAGAGGTATTTAAAGTGGTGGGTCGAGGTTCTTAGTGGGTTATATTTATGTATAACTCACTTCTTACCAGCATCTCTATGCAGATATGTTGTGGGAGATAGAGCTAGTGACTGACGAGTTCGTTCGAGTGGATCCTATTGATGAGGTGAATCATCGCATTATTCGTGGAGGCTTTCGTTTCAGCTTTATCTAGCTTGTGTTAGTTATTTTCTTCTCTTTGGGGTTTGAATACCCGTTAGTTAAACTCATATTACTATGTTAGATGCTTCATAGTCTTAGTGTAGGATTTGAGCTAGAGTTTTATTATTTGAGTGATTGTTGGTATTTCTATCAATTGACTACGGAATTGGTTGATAACTATTTCGTCTTTAATTACTAAAAATGCATTTAGACCAATACTTATTATTCTCTCAGTGTTTGTATAAATAGTTAAACGTATGAGAAATGGGTTCGCCTGGCAGATGATGTTAGTTGGGTGTCATCACGTCTAGGGGTAGTTTGGGACGTGACACTATAATAGTAGCTACCGAGTTCGAAAGAACCCAATATCTTCTGTGTTTGTATTTGCAAATCCATTAAATGTATATAAATATTTAATTGTGAATCCAGTAACTAAAATGAGTTATATGTTCGATAATAAGTTCAAAATCCATAAATTATTTTCCTGATTCAGCATCTGATTTCTTCCTATTTGCTTAGATTTTGCTATGCAAAGTTACTAAGTACATATACCACTAAAAGGTAGCAATTGTTTTATAAAATAATTAAGATACGCGTAAATTGATACGGATAATATTATTATTTTTTTAAATAAATAAAAGGGAGATGTAAAAAGTCTCGTGATAAACTGGATTGACAGATCTCTGCTATTAATTTATTGCCACAAAAAACTCAGGAGGGTATCCTGCAAATAGTTTATTCTTAGGTTTCCAAACGGATAAAATAAACTAAATATTCTTTCTTTCCTCTTCTGTGCATCTCACCAATTGATTGTGACATGCACTCATTAAAAACAGCACCATCTCCTTTGTATAGAATATCCGTAGCTCTCTAACAGAATAATTGAACCTCATTCATTGGACAAGAGAGGCTGCTCAAATGGTCCTTACCGTTAACTTTATTGGAAATTGAGGTGTTCTATGGGTTTGGTTTCGTCGGTATACAAATATATATTTTTAACTTTTGAATGATATATTGGTCTCAACTGTCATGTCATCGAACTACATGTTATTAGTTACGTTACAATAGATAAGAGTCTTGGTTAGACCATAGTATTTGATTTAAGTTTTAAGGAAAAGGTAAACCTAAAAAAGAAGTTTGTGAATATGAAGTTATGTTTGGAAGTGAATTTCACTTAGATAAAACATTTTGAGTGAAAATGGATCTTTCGGTTAAAATATACCTTCAAACTAGTATTTTCAATAATTTATTTGAAGTTTAGATAGGGTTCAAACACCTTTCACCTACAACTTAGGATGTGGGTTTGAATTATCAAAGAAGTAACAATTCCAACAAAAGGGATCAAAACAGAATCAAAGGGAAGGGAAGTAAAAAAAAGAAATATTAAATCAAGAATATACGATTATGTGAAATTGAAGTGACTATTTTTTTTTAAAAAAACACATTAGTAGTTGAAAAGATAATATCTATTGGGTGGCACATAATGAATCTCAAAAATTAACCTGTGGATTGCTACATGGAACTTAGTTCGAAGGGGAGATTGTTGGGTGTACAAATAAAGTCTCACAATGATAGCTAAAAAGATTGAAAGCTTACATATAAAGTAGAGGGATCTGTTAGTGGTGAGGAACCTTTTAGAAAAAACAATGCGAACTTGATGTTATTGGGTTGACTTACAATATCAAATGTTAAATCGGCCTTGATATAAAAGAAGCTTATTTAGTGTAGCAATAAAGGTGATTCAATTTTTCTTTGAGGAATTTTTATAAAACACTATAATTTAGAGCCTAGTAACTATTGTTTGCCTAATTACTATTTGTAGCTATTGTTCAATTGCTACCAACTTGTATCATTTTTATTCAAATGCGCAACGAATACTACTTGTGTTAACTGTATTAGTTCGCAACGAATACAACTTGTATCAACTGTATTTGTTTGCGCAACAAATTGTATTCTTTTCTTTCTTCTTTATGTTTGTCCCACTTGTCTTTTTGAAGTCTTAGAATAACGATAAAATTGTTATCGTGTAATCTATATGAATCATGATTTTAAAAAGATAACCCGGTACACAATTCATCCCGCGTTCATGCAGGATCTGAGGAAGAACCGCACCCAAGGGGTGTGATATAGACAGCCTAACCTAATGAATAACAAATTTGAGCCGTAGAATTAGTTACTGATCCTTATGCTAGGGTAAGCACCTCTTTGGGGTACGACCCTTCTCCGAACCATGCGTAAACGCCTGATACTTTGTGCACCGGATTGCACTATTTTTGTCTCTTCTTCCTTTGCACTAGTTACTCCACACGCAAGTATAGTCTATCTGTTTCAATTTATGTGTCGTACCTTTTTTAGTCTGTCCAAAAAGAAATATCATACTTTGTTATTTAAAAATAATCTAACTTTAAACTTTCTTCTTTACCCTTAATGAGATAATTAATTTATAACCACACAAATATCTATGATTTATTTTAGATTAAATGGTGTTGGTTTCAAGATACTTGAAATCCTCTATACATTTTTTGGAAGGTTATGGTGGATCCAGATGCTCCAACCCCGAGCAACCCAAACCAGAGGGAGTATCTCCACCGGTAAGATTATGATCCATCTTTTATTTGTTTTCTGTTCTTTTTGTTAAAAGAGAAAAATATTCTCTTTGTTCCAATTTATGTGATAATGTATAACTTCGCACTGAGTTTAAGAATAAAAAAAAATTAAAATTATGATTTAAAATAAGTCATAGAATTTTTGTGGCTATAAATCATTACAGAATAAAAAAAAAGTTTAAAATTAAACTATTATTAAATATTAAAATTTAATTAAATTTTTTTTAATTTGTTTGGGCGTAAGACATAGTAATAGTAGTAGTTGTTGTATTAAAAATAAAAATATTATTCTTTTTTGGGTGGACTAAAAAGGAAAAAATATCAAGAGAATAATATTCTTAGTTTTGGCATGAATCACACTTTAACTTAAATGTACTGCACTGACCTTTGTATTTGATTGTTTGAACTTGAACTTGATTGTTTGAACTTGAACTTGTGGAGGAATTTGCAACGTTTGATCCACGAGCTCTTTCTTGCTTCTTGTTATAACTTCTGGTGTCTTCTGAGTTATGAAGACTCTTATTTATAGTTGTGGGAAGGAAGAGTTATGATAAGAACAAACTCTTTCCGACCAATCAAATTGAAGTGTGACAAGGCCGCATTTGATTGGACAGAACATGTTACTTGCACATGTGGCGCAGTTTTATTGGCTATTTAATTTGACTTGGCATGCCTTGTCATTATGACACGTGGCATGATCTTATTGGCCTTTCCGTTCGACTTAGCGTGCCACGTCATTTTACGCATGGCGCCAAACTGAGTATCTAAGAAGATGATATTTTGGTCCTAATGAAGTGGACTCATCATTTGTAGCCCAATTAAATGGCTAGTCTAATTATATTGGACTTATATAATTAATCCAATTATATTAGATCATAATATTTATTTGGACCAAAATATATTTAATTGAGATTAAATCTAAATTTTTTATGAATTTAAATTTAATAAAATTTTAATTACCTAAAAATATCCTATATTTCAAGACTTGTTGAGGTGTAGACTTAACAAAATCGAAAAAGGGTAATGAAGTAGTGGCGTACTATCAAATTTGGCTTAGGCCAGTTTACAGCACAAAGGATTGTCCATGCAATTTTGTTACGTGTACACCCGGTCAATTACTTGAACAATATAATGACCATATACTTTGAATAGGGATAAGACAAAACCATTGCAATTTGTGATTTCAATGTGAAATCATAATTGCCGCCTGATATCTACGATTCCTTTTGGGAAAGGAAGTTTTTTCTTATTGTCATGATTAGACATAATTACATATTAGGTTGGCAATTCTTAAAACAATTCGAGTCTATTTTGGATCATTGTCGCCGCCGTAACTAGACGAATCCATATGGAAAACAATTGTAGCAGCCGCCTCGTACACTCGATCCTACGTCGGAACTTCACTTTCAACCATCGCCTTTTTACATTTATAAATACAGTATACTTTTTATTCTGTTAGTATTATTTTCTGCATTTGCAAACCACTTTAAATCTACTTTTGACGACTTGGAAGTATTGACGCGAAAGTAATTTTTTTTTATTTTTTTAGTTTTTTTAATAGGTCATATAAGAAAGATATGTTCTTGTTTAATGAGATGATTCAGGTATGAAGAAAGTGACCTTAGGGTGTGAGAGGATGGGTACTCATCCCCGCCCAACTATCAGAGAGATTACTCTCAAGATGGCCCGACTATCGGAGAGATTACTCTCAAGATGACCCGACTATCAGAGATATTACTCTCAATGTGGCCCGACTATCGGATAGATTACTGTCAAGATGACCCGACTATCAGAGATATTACTCTCAATGTGGCCCGACTATCGGATAGATTACTGTCAAGATGACCCGACTATCAGAGATATTACTCTCAATGTGGCCCGACTATCGGATAGATTACTGTCAAGATGACCCGACTATCGAAGAGATTACTCTCAATGTGGCCCGACTATCGAAGAGATTACTCTCAAGGTGGCTCGACTATCGGAGAGATTGCTCTCAAGGTGGCCCGACTATCGGAGAAATTACTCTTAGGGTATGAAGGGATGGATATTCATCCCCGCCCGAAAATCGAAGGCCATTTTATCTATTTAGACCTTTGTGCCCATTCTAATATTCTCGATTTGGACTTTGATGACTTTTGTTTTTTATCCTTTGCAACCCGAAGAGATGGAAAATTTCAGAGACTATACCTCACCTTCCTCCAAACTTAGATATATCGTAATAGATATTGAATATGGCATAGAACAAATCAAGCTTTGGATTCACACCACATAAGTTGGCCGGTATGCAGCCTCATGGCCTTCTTTGAGGAACTCGCTTCATGTAGAAAACTGGACCTTGGAGCACAAGTCTACTACTAATACATTGTCCAAGATGTGGTCTCTCCAAGCGCCAATCCATCGCCACGTAAACATTTCTAGCACTCTTCCAAACTTAGGGCATCACATAATTTAAGGAGAAGTACGTTGGGGAAACACAACAACAATCGAGGGCGAATATCGTTATATTCCAGGATATTGGGAATGGGCTGAAGATATACTTGGTGGAAGCCAACAAACAAAGATTTATGATGTTGTATATGCCTCACTTTTCACTTATGATCGAAACTCGAACATTTTACAAGCATTTTGTGAGGCTTGGTGCCCCAAGACGAACACACTTCTTACATCAGGCGGGAAACTATCTATCTCTCTTTGGGACTTACATATCCTTGGAGGTCTACCCATTGCGGGTTTTTCGTACGAAGAAGTGGTACCTGAGACAAAAGAACTCATCGGTTTGGACAATAAATAGATGAGATTTATTCCTTGATCTTCTGAGTATTTATTTGCTGCCTTCCATTACCTTAAGGAAGGTATGAGTGTTAACCAAAAGGTCTCCTTGAGCAAGTGGATAAATTTTTGGTATAAGAAAGCCTTAATATATAAATCTACCCCACTGCGAAAGGAAAAATAAATCTGCGCGCCTAAAGTCGACACATAATCCTAACGGAGTTATTCTCGAGACAACTAGGTGATCGAGTGATAAAGAAGCTATATTCTCCAAGCTTAGGGTGAGGTATGACAAGAAAGATGAAATATATATAGCAGTCTTCTTATCATGTTGGCTATGTACTTTTGTGTTTCCCTATAAGGCAGAGAACTTCATTTGTCCTGAGACTTTTAAGATGGCAAGCATGATGGCAAGCGGGCGAAAGACTAGCCTTGCGGTCCCAGTTTTGGTGAGTATTTATCATGGTTTGAATAAGATTCTGTGTTCTTCCCAACTTGATCAGGTCAAAGTTTATTTTCTCATCCATTATATTTACGGCTGGTTTGCACATTGACTCAAAACCCATTATCCACTTGCTAAGGGTCTGTCTGTCCCTTTGATGGTGGCTTACTCAGGAGAGGGAGCCGCGAGGTACTTTGACAAGAAAGATGCAAGAAAGCGCATCCACAATGGAGAGGATATAGTTTGGACACCAACAATTTTAACTAATTCTCGTCCTTATTATTATGTGGATAACAAGGCCCCTCAAGAGTTGGAGTCAAATTACTTCATGAGCTTACGTTTTAACTACCTCCCTTTGAGGTATGATAACTCATTCATCATCGATCCATATAGCCCACATCGATTTGGTCGTGAATTTGAGTTTTACCAGAACGTCCCCTATTTTTTGGAGAATGGTATCCGTAGCGCCTCTCTAGATGAAGGACTCAGATTTTGGAGGATTTGCACACTGTATCGGTCTATGTCACGTGCAGTGTTTCCCCCAACGGGAGATCCTGTGGAGAAGCTTTTCTCCACCAATTATATGTATTGGTAGGAGAAAGCGCATGGGAAGTTTCTCGAGGATAATTTACAAGCTCTGGTAGACAATGTTGGACTAAAATTGACTACTCCTTTAGGAGATAAAGATCAAGGTGTTGGAAATACACTCTCAAACGTCAAAGAGCCACCCACTCCAATCCCAAAAGTAGTTACCCAACATAAGAAAAGGAAGCTTAAATCCTCAAAGGCAGCTTTGAAAGAGGTGGTGTGCACTTCAATAGATATATAAAAACGCCCTCCAGTTCTTCCATACAAGCCAGAGTACCAATGGAGATCAAAATTGGAAAAGAAAACGGCCTAACCCAGTAGAGAACGTAGAGGTTCCAAGTGTTGATAGTCCCTCAAGAACACATACATCTTGTAACAAAGAGGTAAAATACAGTCACCTCACCTTTTTCCCTTTTTTCTTTTTTGAACGAATAGCTTCACTAAACATTACTTACTTTCTTTGCCTTTTTCTTATGCAGTTAAATGCCATTGGGCATCCGATGGTGTCCCTACATGACAAGCCGCAAGTGAGAGATGAATCTATTAGAGAGCCTACGTCTAAGGTGAAGTCATCTTCAAAGGCATCATCTCTTCCTTATGATAAAGCCCTAAAAAGACAAACTCCAAATGGGATAACTCGCGTTCCACCAATGAAAAATGTAGCAATATCTATTTTTGAAGGAAATAACATTGCCTTTAATCGCAAAAAGGAATTAATCTTGGGACTTTGGGAGGATATTTGCAATACTCTCCAAAACTCGTGCAAAATTGCTCTCATCTTATAAGGAGCAAATCACTGAGATATTTGAGGATATGAAAAAGGTGAATATTTTGGATCTTTCTCCATTAGAGTGTTTATAGGATTCTCTTTTCGAGCTTGCTGCTTCGTATGACCTAGAGCGATCCAATTTGACTGATAAGACGGGTGAAGAGGAGAAGCTAGAGCTGATTTCCAAAGCTAAGGAGTGTCTCAAATCGTTCAAACTTGAAGCAAGTGAGAAAGTCAAGAAAGCTTCTTCTAGTGAAAAGAAACTGAAGAGAGTTGTGAAGAAGTTGCAGACATTACAACAATAGAGGGAGAATCTCGAAGGTGTTAAGAAGCGACTCAAAAGGAGGTTGAAGAGATTCAAGCAAAAGTTTCAGCTACCGAGACTGAGGTATCTTCATATAACAACGTAAATTTGCTGACTGTTGATGATTCGGCCAATCTGAAGGAGAAGAAGAAGAACATGGAGACTAGCTGTCAAGAATTGATCAACTACAAGTTGTCCTTAGATTAGTCTATCAACATTATCTCCCATTTTATCTTTATGTTAGATTGACCTAGTGGATATTTATTTTATCTTAAATAAGATTGCTTCTCTTTTGCTTTACATTATCCGACTTTTATCTTAGTCGCATAATTTTCAGCTTTACGCGCTTAAAAGATTCATATCTTGTCTTGAGGGAGTCCAAATAACGAACCGTTTTTGATTTCTCAAAAATTAGACTTCAATATCTAAAACATATCCAAAACATAGAATCAAACATCTTTAGAATCACCCCAGATAATACTTTGAAACCAACTTTAGATTCTACCACATTGAAACTTTCAGATCTGTGTAGTCTTACCAAACAAATCATATCTTGGTGTAAAAAATCCAAAATTACGAACCATTTGATTTTTTGGAAACTTAACTTACAAATCTATAATATATCCAAAATGAAAAATTTAATGCCTTAAGGATAGTTCCAGATAATAGTTCGAAATCAATATCAAATGCTGACACGACAATGATTTCAGATTTGCGCGACTTCACCAAAATATTTGTGTCTTGATGTAGTAACGTCGCAATCACAAACTCTTTGATTTATTGAAAATAAACTTCAAAATCTGAAACATAACCAAAATGTAAAATTTAATGCCTTAAGGATAGTTTCCGATGATAGTTCGAGGGCGACTTTGGTTTCTGATATGCCGACGGTTCCAAATTAGCGCCACTTCACCAAATATTTTGTATCTCGGTGTGGAAACCTCGAGATTGCAAGAATTGTTTAATTGCCAGAAATTGAAATTCAATAGATTCATTCTCACCAAGTAAATACACAACAGGGAAAGCTCCCGAGGAACCGCCTCGTAGTCCCAAAAGTAAATATGCAACAGGGGAAGCTCCCGAGGTACTGCCTCGTAGTCCCAAAAGTAAATACACAACTCATAACCTATGGAACAACAAATTTACAGCAAGGAATCCTACAATTAAAGACTGAATGCAAGATCAAGGAAGCAGGTAATTCAACTAATCATGTTGCACAAATTGCAAGTAAGAGTTAAGACACGTAGGCATGCGACATTAGGCTAAACATGATGACTACACAGGCTAGAGCAAGTCAGTTAAGGAATTAAAAGAAAACTACTTAGCAAGAACCAGATTTTTTAACATATAACCCGAGTACGTACTCGTTACCTTGCGTAAACGGCCTTCACGTATTGCAAATACCAATATAGTACCAAAACCTTAGGGGAGTTTCTCCCACACAAGGTTAGATAAGTCACTTACCTCAAATCTCGCTCAATCAATCGATAAGAATGCCTTTCCCTCGACTTTCTGACTCTGAACGGTCCAAATCTAGCCAAAAGCAATTACATACTATGAATACAACTACAATAAACTAATTTAAATAATAATTCTATGACTTTAAGAATCGAAATATCTCCCCAAAAAGTCGATCCCGACCCACGTCTCGGAATTGGGTAAAGGTCACAAAATACGAACACCCATTCGTTATCGAGTTCAACCATACCAAATTTACCAAAATCTGATACCAAATCGCCACTCAAATCCCCAAATTAAACTATCCAAATCCCTAGCCTCAAACTCCCAAATTCCACCTTAATTACACACAAACTATGTGGGAAATTCAATGGGAAAACAATATTATTGAATAAAAATGTCCACAAATGGCTTACCTCAAGAAATCCCTCGAAAATCCTCTCACAAATCGCCTTAGACCGAGTTTGCAAAGTCCAAAATGAGAGAAATCACGAAACCCTTTGGATTTTAAACACTGCCCAGTATTTCCGCTTTTGCGGTGAAAACTCTGCATCTGTAGAATTAACTTAAACTCCCAGACTCCGCACATGCACGCAATCATCTGCATCTGCGGAAGCGCTTCTGTGGCCCCTCGTCCGCTTCTGCGGAATCCTTGGCCACCTCAGCTCCCTCACTCACTCCGCTTCTGCAATCACCCTTCCGCAGAAGCGGCTCCTCTTCTGTGGCCTTCACGTCGCACCTGTGACCTCTGACCATCCTCATAATCCCTGCATCTCCGATCGCCCGCTCACTTCTACGAACTCGCACCTGCGGTTAATCTTGCGCAGGTGCGATTGCACCAGAACTGGTGCACTTCAGCCATTCTCACAAGTCCAAATTTAGTCAGTTAACCACCCGTAAACCACCCGAGGCCCCCGGAACCTCAACCAAATATTCCAACCACTCCTAAAATATCATACGAACATAGTCAATCCTTTAAATCACATCAAACAATGCTAACAACACGAATTGCACATCGATTCAAGCCTAACGAATTTTAGGCTTCAAACATCCACATCCGATGCCGAACCTTATCAAATCAAGTCTGATTGACCTCAAACTTTGCACACAAGTCATAACTGACATTGCTGGCCTACTCCGATTTTCGGAATTGGAATTCGACCCCGATATCAAAAAGTCCACTCATGGTCAAACTTTCCAAAAATCATCCAATTTTCAACTTTCACCAATTAACGCTGAAATGACCTACGCACCTCCAAATCAATATCCGTACACGCTCCTAAGACAAAAATCATCCTATAGAGCTATTGAAATGGTCAAAACTCCATTTCGGAGTCATCTTCACACAAATTAACCTACAGTCAATTCCTATGACTTAAAGTTCTATTTTAGGGACTATGCGTCCTATTTCACCCCGAAACCAAAAACCAAACCTCCCGGCGAGTCACAAAACCAAACAATGAGATAGAGGGGGCAATAAATAGGGGTTCAGGTCTAATACTCTCAAAAAGACCGGCCGGGTCATTACATCCTCCCCCTCATAAAATAAACGTTCGTCCTCGGTCTCCCAAGTCGCCTCCTTGACTGGATAACCCCTCTACTGAACCTTCACTAAAGTGATGTTCTTTGACCTCAACTTTCGAACCTACCTGTCCAAAATGGCCACTGGCTCGTCAACATAAGATAGATCCTTGTCCAACTGGACTGAGCTGAAGTCTAACACATGAGACAGATCGTCGTGATACTTTTGGAGTATGGAAACATGGAATATTGGATGAAATTCAGAGAGACTAGGTGGCAGTGCAAATCTGTAAGCCACCTCTCCAACCCTCTCAAGAATCTCAAAAGGCCCGATATACCTAGGGCTCAACTTGCCCTTCCTTCCGAACCTCATAACACCCTTCATGGGCGAAACCCGAAGCAAGACCAGCTCCCCCAATCATGAATGCAACGACGCAAACCTTCTGATCCGCACAACTCTTCTTCCTAGACTGGGCTATACGAAGTCGATCCTGAATCAATCTAACCTTTCCAAAGCATCCTGAACCAACTTTGTACCCAATAGCCTAGCCTCGCCTGGCTCGAACCAACCCGCTAGAGACCGACACTGTATACCATACAAAGCCTCATACGGTGCCATCTGAATGCTCGACTGATAACTGTTGTTGTAGGCAAACACCGCAAGTGGCAAGAACTGATCCCAAGAACCCCCACAATCCATCACACACGCACGAAGCATATCCTCCAATATCTGAATAGTGTGCTCGAACTGTCCGTCCGTTTGAGGGAGAAATGATGTACTCAACTCCACCCGAGTACCCAACTCATGCTGTATGGCTCTCCAGAACCACGATGTAAACTGCATACCCCCGTCAGAGATGATAGATACCGGCACGCCATGAAACCTGACAATCTCGCGAATGTAAACTTGAGCCAGCTTCTCCGAAGAATAAGTATTAGCCACATGAATGAAATGAGCTGACTTGGTCAATCTATCCACAATCACCCAAACTACATCGAACTTCCTTCGAGTCCGTGGGAGCCCAACAACGAAATCCATTGTGATCCGCTTTCATTTCCACTCAGGAATCTCTATCTTCTAAAGCAATCCACTTGGCCGTTGATGCTCATACTTCACCTGCTGACAAATTAGGCACCGAGTTACATATTCCACCATGTCCTTCTTCATTTTCCTCCACCAATAGTGCTGCCTCAGGTCCTGATACATCTTCGTGGCACCTGGATGAATGGAGTACAGTGAAATGTGAGCCTCCTGGACAACCAACTTATGCAAACCATCTACATTGGGCACACATAGCCTACCATGCATCCATAATACACTGTTATCTCCAATAGTGACCTCATTGGCATCGCCATGCTGAACTGTGTCCTTAAGGACAAGAAGATGGGGGTCATCATTCTGATGCTCTCTGATACGATCAGAAAGAGAAGACTGGAAACCAAACAAGCCAAAACTCGACTTGGTTCGGAAACATCTAATCTAACAAACTGGTTGTCCAAGGCCTAAACATCCAAGGCTAAAGGCCTCTCTGCTACTCGTAGATATGCTAAACTTTCCAAACTCTCTTCCTTGCGACACAAGGCATCGGCCACCATATTGGCCTTCCCGGGATAATAAAGGATGGTGATATCATAATCCTTAAGCTTCTCCAAGCACCTCTGCTGCCGTACGTTAAGGTCCTTCTATTTAAATAGATGTTGTAGACTCCGGTGATCGGTGTAGACCTCACGAGGGACACCATACAAATACTACCGCCGGATTTTCAAAGCATGAACAATAGCTGCTAACTTGAGGTCATGGACATGATAGTTCTTCTCATGTACCTTCAGCTATCTAGATGCGTAGGCAATCACCCTACCGTCCTGCATCAACACTGCGCCGAGGCCAATGCGCGACGCATCATAATACATTATATAGGATCCCGATCCAGTAGGCAACACTAACACTGGGGCTATAGTCAAAGAAGTCTTGAGATTTTGAGCTCTCCTCAGAATCCTCGGTCCACCTGAACAGAGCACCCTTCTGGGTCAATCTGATCATAGGTGCAGCAATAGATGAGAAACCCTCTATAAATCGACGGTAATACCCCACGAAGCCAAGAATACGTTAAATCTCCGTAGCGGAGAATGGTCTGGGCCAACTCTGTAATGATTCAATCTTCTTCGGATCTACCATGATCCCCTTACTCGATACTATATGACCCAATAATGCCACTGACTCTAGCCAAAATTCACACTTCAAAAATTTTGCACACAGCTCTTCTTCCCTCAAAGTCTGAAGCACGGTCCTTAGGTGATGCTCATGAACCTCCCGACTCCGGGAGTTCACCAAAATGTCGTCAATAAACAAAATAATGAAAGAGTCAAGATAGGGCTGAAATACACTATTCATCAAGTGCATGAATGTTGTTGGGGCGTTGGTCAGCCAAAAGACATCACAAGAAACTCGTAATGACCATACCGAGTCCTGAAAGCAGTCTTCAGAATATCTGGCTCCCGAATCTTCAACTGATGATAGCCTAAACGCAAGTCAATCTTAAAGAACACTCTAGCACCCTGAAGCTGATCAAATAGCTCATCAATATGTGGCAATGGATACTTGTTCTTCACTGTAACCTTGTTCAACTGGCGATAATCAATACACATTCGCATAGATTCATCCTCCTTCTTTACAAACAAGACAGGACCATGACGAGCGCCAAACACATACTTAAATATGCTCGCTAGTCGAATATAGTATAATATAATATCGTATCCACATGGATTGGAGTTAAACAGTATTTTTATAGTATATAGCTTGATTGCTATCCAAGATGATCAACAGTTGAGATTTATGTGATTAAAACTAAAATTAACTAAGAGTCTAACTTATTGACGAATAACACTCGAACAAAAGCAAGCAAGGAAGATATCAATGGGAGAAATCAGGTATTGATTGGATAGGTGCAAGATAAATGTCTAGGATTTAACTCTAGTTAATTCACTTTTAATGTTCAAGTGAGTCTCTCAAATTCACTCAATTAGTAGTTCAAACCTTTAGTAGAAACTCCTCTCTCGATTAAGTCTCAACCTCACAATATGAACCAATTTAAGCTCCGTAAAGATATGCAAGAATTCGTAGTAGATTGGTCTTTAGGAAAACCTCTCTCGATTATCCTCCTAACTAGGGTTAAACAATAATTCAACTAGCCTCTTTTGATTACTATGAAGAATTAATGAACTCAGCTAACAAGATAATGCAACGATATCACAAGTTATTCTCCTCTCGATTACATGAACATGTGAATATAGATGCAACAACTAAATCATCCAAAATGATTCACTACATAAAAACTAGAGTTATTATCCACAAACAAATATCAATACACCAAATCCATCAAACCCTAAAGAGAACTACTCCATAGATATGGAGTAATTCATCACAAATAAGTTTAAGTTAAAGGAAAACATAAACGATCCAAACTCTTGTCTTGAGTGAGGATTGAATGATGAAATCCTTGTTCTCTTACTTCTCCCACTTCTCCTTAGCCTCCTTAGGTCTTAGATGTGTCAAAAAGTCCAGAAAATACCGTTTTCCATGTATATATATACCAAATAGGGTCGGTCCCAAACAAAAATACCTTTTCCTACGCGCAATAGGGCTCTTTCCGGAATAGGACGTACGCGTCCGCGCACTTTGGCCAGAACACTGCCTAATTTGTGCGCTCGCGCACCTATGTAGCCTCTGAACTTTGCCAATTTCTGACATAAATTTACACTACTGCGTCGCATAGTGTGTCACACTAGTGTATGTTTTCAGCAATTGATTCTTCCTTGAATTTTGACGTCCAACCGTAATCCTCGACCCCTGAACACGATCCCGACTTATTCCTTTGGGCTTTTACGCAGACTTCAAAGCTCCAAATAACTCAAATTAGTTCCACAATATCTGCATAACTCGGAATCACTCCTACATGGCATAAAACACATAATTAGTGTAAAACACTAGCGATTGAAAGCTCAACTCAATTAAAGTGCAGTAAATTAGAGTGCGATAAGAAACTAAAACACGCAATTATAGCCTACCATCAACACCCCACACTTAAACCATTGCTTGTCCTCGAGCAATCAAACTACAGTTTATATAGACACGACCTCATTACACAACTCTCATAACTCATTATACCAAGAATATTTAAAATAGATTAAGCACAATAATGTAGCATCCTAGCCTCAACATTTGACTCAAAAGCACCATGCATTATTTATAACTCACTCACTTACTCAAACCTAGAGGTCATCGACATTACCTTTCCTTCATGAATCAGGTCCCCTCACACAACAATAGAGAGTAGTTCCACACACTATAGTAATTAAGAACAATTAGGAACTCAAGATAGAAAGAATTCGATCACTCTCAGAAACAACATTCATATGACACAAAAGATGAACCATAGGCTTGACCGTAGTGTACTACTCTACTAATTTGAGCTCATTCAGTGAAGGATCAAGTAGGACTTTAATTGGTTGTAATGTAGGCTCCAAGATGGGTAGGATACATTTGGATATAAGAGTTACTACACCTCCCTAAGCACTTTAATACATACAATTGACCTTTCAAAACCCCACACTTATGTCAAACCATAACTCCACCTTCACATCAATATACATTAACTCCCAACATCTTTAAGCACAATTACATCAAGAGTTGCCACTATCAAAGAATATTTTGCACAACAATACAACTATTTTTTTTCTTTTCTCTTTCAAGTGCCTCTTACTTTTGTTTTTTCAAAACAGTGCACCTTTCTCCTTATTTCAATAGTTCCACTCAAAAGGCAAACCAACCACCCCACACTTCAAATCTTTACAAAGTTGATAACAATGTCAAGTGCTCATGAGAGGTACAGGGTTCAGATAGATGGTCAATACAAATAAATGGGTAAGACTTGTAATGTGGTTGCCAAAGAAACAAGATTATAGGCTCAAAGGGGTTAACTACGATACATAACAATTAGGTGGGTAAAAGCATATAACTAGCTCCACAAAGAAATGCCTATATCACTTCTAAGACTGAATAAAACTTCTATTTCGCTTTGCAAACACACGGGGCAAGTTCTAGACATCAAATTCAATGCACAGAATAACACAAAACCTCTCACACGCATAGCACATAACTCACTCAAGATTGGATTATCAAGACATTCTAGTCAAAGTAGTTAAGCAAAGTAAAGATCATACAATTTAAGGTACTTATACAGGAGTCAAAAACTGAGCCTAAGAGTCACAACTAAAGCACTCACTATTCTCAAGGCATAACAAAGTTAAGATATATTGCTTCCAATTCAAATCATAGCAGAAGGTTTCCTATTCCTAACCAAAAATAAAACTAACTACGCATGGTTCAATCAAAACCCTTAGAAAAGAATCGCGGCACAAAGAAAAACTAAGGGGAAATTAATACACTACCTAACAAGAGATTGTTTTTTCTTTCGACTTTAATCCCTCAAGAAACCCGTCGAATTATATCCATCGTCGGAAAAAATCAAACATATTAAAAAAAAAAATCAAATTTTTTTCTTCTAACTATTAAAAAGAAAAAACTAACTAAAAATAATATACATACAACATACAAATATCCCTCACCCTACACTTTAAGTTGTGGCATGTCCCCATGACACATAATTAAAAAGAATAAGTAGAGAAACCTTCCCTGAATCTCTAGTCGGGGTCTGAATCAAAGTCGGACTCCATTATTCTCGCCCGAACTAGTGCACACATCCATGCAGGCAACTTCTTCTCAGCCTTCTTGGGGTACACCCCACACTGGTCTTTTTCTATCACCAGCACCTTCTCTTTCGAACTCTTCACTTTCCACTCTACGCTTGCAGCTAGCTTATTTATTTCCATCCCTGTCTCTACATTCATCTCAAACGTTACAGTCTCTTCACCCACTCTAAGCATGAATTTTCTATCATGTATATCTAAAGTTATTTTATCTCTAAGACTAGGTAAGCCTAACAACTTGCGGAATAACTGAATATAAACTGAACTCAAACCTCAACAGATGAAATATAAATAAGAATTGCTATTAAAATAATTATAACTCCCACACCCGGTAGAAATAAGTCACAAGCTCTAAAGAGAAAATGCTAAGTGTATCTATACACCAAAGTCTAATGAAAATAAAGAAGAGCAACATCCTAAAGATAGAGGGGGACTCTGAGGTCTGCGGATGCTGGCAGATGTACCTTGAAGTCTCCACGTACGGCCTAGCTCACTAATATCTCGCCTGGTAGGAAGAACCTGGATTTTCACAAAACGATGTGCAGAAGTGTAGTATGAGTTCACCACAACGGTACCCAGTAAGTGCGAAGTCTAACCTCGGTAGAGTAGTGACGAGGTCAGGTCAGAGCCCTACTGGAAATAAAAGGAAGCAAGGCAGAAGATATAATAATATAATGAAATGAAGGGGAATTTAAACAATGAGAAATTATAGAAAGGTAACAACACCGCAAATAAAGGTAAACTGTAGGGGTGCTCTCGAGGTACCGCCTCATAGTCCCAAATATAAATACACAATAAGGGGAGCTCCTGAGGTACCTCTTCGTAGTCCCAAAAGTAAATATGCAACAGGGGCGCTCCCGAGGTACCGCCTCGTAGTCTCAAAGTAAATAAACAATAGGAGAAGCTCTCGAGGTAGCGCCTCGTAGTCCCAAAAGTAAATATGCAGCAGAGGAAGCTCCCGAGGTACTGCCTCGTAGTCCCAAAAGTAAATATACAACTCATAACCTATGGAACAACGAATTTACAGCAAGGAATCCTACAGTTAATGACTTAATGCAAGATCAAGGAAGCGGGTAATTCAACTAAGCATGTTGCACAAATTGCAAGTAAGAGTTACGACACGTAGGCATGTGACATTAGGCTAAATATGATGACTACACAGGCTAGAGTAACTTAGTTAAGTAATTAAAAGAAAATTACTCAGCAAGAACCGAATTTTTCAACATATAACCCAAGTACGCACTTGTCACCTTGAGTACACGGTCTTCACGTATTGCAAATACCATAACAGTACCAAAACCTAAGGGGAGTTTCCCCCCACACAAGGTTAGACAAGTCACTTACCTCAAATCTCACTCAATCAATCAATAAGAATGTATTTCCCTCGACTTTACGACTCCGAACGGCCCAAATCTAGCCAAAAGCAATTATATACCATGAATAAAAGTACAAGAAACTAATTTAAATAATAAATCTACGACTTTAGCAAAGAATCGAAAAATCGCCCCAAAAGGTTGACCCGGGCCTACGTCTCGGAATCGGGTAAAAGTCACAAAAAACGAACACCCATTCGATATCAAGTTCAACCATACCCAATTTACCAAAACCCAATACCAAATCGCCACTTAAATCCCCAAATTAAACTCTCCAAATCCCTAGCCTCAAACTCCCTAACACCGCCTTAATTACACACAAACTAGGTGAAACATCCAATGGGAAAACAATATTATTGAATAAAAATGTCCACAAGTGGATTACCTCAAGAAATACCTCGAACAGCCTCTCAAAATCGCCTTAGACCGAGTTTGCAAAGTCCAAAATTAGAGAAATCGCGTAACCCTTTGGATTTTAAACTAGCATTTCTGCTTTTGCGGTCAAAAATACGCTTCTGTGTTACCTCTTTTTCGGTGAAAACTTTGCATCTGCGGAGTTACCTTAATCTCCCAGACTCCGCACCTGCACGCAATCATCCGCATCTATGGAAGCACTTCTGCGGCCCCTCGTCTGCTTCTGCGGAAGCCTTGGCCATCTCATCTCCCTCACTCACTCCGCTTCTGCAATCACCCTTCCGCAGAAACGGCTCTGCTTCTGCGGCCTTAATGTCACATCTGCGACCACTGGCCATCCTCGCATCTACAATCGCCCGCTTTCTTCTGCGAGCTCACACCTGCGGTCAATCTTGCGCATATGCGATTGCACAAGAACTGGTGCACTTCAGCCATTCTCACAAGTCCAAATTTAGTCCTTTAACAACCCGTAATCCACCCGAGGCCCCCGGGACTTCAACCAAATATACCAAGCATTCTTAAAACATCATACGAACTTAGTCGAGCCTTTAAATCACATCAAACAATGCTAACAACATGAATTACACATCGATTCAAGCCTTACGAATTTTAGGCTTCAAACTTTCACATCTTATGCCGAAACCTATCAAATCAAGTCCGATTAACCTCAAACTTTTCACAAAAGTCATAATTTCCATTACGGACCTACTCCAATTTCCAGAATCGGAATCCGATCCCATATCAAAAAGTCCACTCCTGGTCAAACTTTTCAAAAATCATCCAATTTCCAACTTTCACCAATTAACATTGAAATGACCTACGAACCTCCAAATCAACATACGGACAAGCTACTAAAACAAAACTTACCCTACGGAGCTATTTGAACCGTCGAAACTCCATTTAAGGGTCTTCTTCACACAAATCAACCTACGGTCAATTCCTACGACTTAAACTTTTATTATAGGGACTATGCATCCTATTTCACCCCAAAACCAAAAACCAAAACTCCCAGCGAGTCACAAAACCCAACAATGATATAGGGGGAGAAATAAAGAGGGGTTCGGGGCTAATAATCTCAAAACTACCGGCCGGGTCATTATAATAAGCTTCTCAGCGAGCAACATAAAGGAGAAGTCAGGAAACTCCGGGCTGAGTTGGACGTGGTTAAAAAAGAACATGCTGTCCTGGTGGAACAGGTAAAGATATTTGAAGTTAGTGACGAAGAGTTATGCATGGAGACTAACGGTCAAAACCTGCAGGTCCAGCAGAAGCTTGATCAGATCGACCAACTTCGAGCCGATATGAACGAGGTCAATGCAATGGCCTAAGAGTAGAAGGGAAAAATGGACGGATTGGCTTCGAAAAAAGGAGACTGCCCAAGAGCAGCTGGCCTCGGCTGACGTCCAGCTTGGAGCAGCGAGGGAGAAAGCTGAGGCCTGGTCCTAAAAAATTGAAGACCTCCAGTCTCAACTGGGCTCGGCCGTTGCTGAACGGGATACCCATGGCAAGGAGCTTAAAATGGCCAAGTTAGAGGTAGAAATAACTAGGGTTGGTGCTGAAGAGATGGTAGCCCAGTACAGAGAGGTCACTGAGGCAGTCCACGACTGCCTGTTAGTCACTATTGAATACATGAAGTGGCAGTCCCAAAGAGAGGCTCTCGAGGAAGTTCATGCCCGGGGTTTCGACCTTTTGGCCGAGATCGAAAATTCTAAGAGGCTTGAGGCCGAGGCCAAGAAGTTTGCAGATCCCGAGGTTGAGGAAGGCTTCAAGGGTTCCGGCGAATTCGAGGACGGAGAATATCCCGATGGTCTCGTTGACGAGGCGGGCTCCGGCGAAGATCAGGCTTAGGTGCCTTGTAGATTTTCTTTGTTTTTGTATTTTCTATATTTTGTTGAGGCCATTTGGCCTTTGTAAAGATCTTTATATATATATACAAGGCTTTCCTTTTTTTCCCTTTGGCAATTTTCAAGTTTGTTTATTTTGGCATTATTTTTTCGATTGCAAAGATTTCAAATGCCTTAGCACGTAGTAATAAGGTCTTGTTCGGCGGTTCGAACAAGGCTTGTTCTCAATATAATTTTTCTTAAAACTCATGGGGACTTGGTATGACCGTAATATTTCCCCAAAGTGCCGACTTAGAAGTTTTTAGATTATAATTTTGTCGGGGGTAGCCTTTGAATCGGTTTGGAATTTTTGAAGGCCTTATGTTTTGGTTATGGGTTTGGGACGTCTCCGAGCTGTTTCTAGGCTGGCCGTAGCCTTATAAGTTTGGGTATTTCCTAATAGGCTTATTACCCTGGGCATCGAAACCCTATCCATCTGGTATTTCCCAGGACGACAGTCCCCGAGTGGGGGTGGTTGTAGCCTTTAAGGTTCGGGCACTGCCCAATAGGTTTTTGTGTCCCTAGGCTTCGACATCCCGAGCCGTCCGAGTTTGCCTTGGACAATTGTCCCCGAGTGGGGTTGATCTCTTGGATCCGGATACAGGTGGCCCTTGGGCTCGATGTCCTTAAGTAATAAAATGTAGTAATATTTAGGAGACAAAATATGTATCTGCAAAGTAGAAACTTTCTTTTATTTATGTGCATCACATACAAGATTGAAAATGTGTACAATCTTCGTGTTATGGCCTAAGTGGTCTATGTGGGCATGGTTCATTTGACCGTTTGGCCCTTACAATAAATTCTATCCACCGTGCCCAGACTGTTTGAGCACAAAATTTCTTTTCTCACTAAAATCAATATCCAAGGGTGATGGCCCCCAGTATTCGAGGCCAATCATAGAGAGAGCTCGGATACTGTTGATGTGACCCTCGACTCCATTTCATAGCCGGTCTTCAATTCTAAGTTATAACGATCTATTGTTGCCTCATTAAAACCCTTGCCGGAAAACCCATTTGGGACAAAATCGATTCAAGGGAAAAAGAATGCAATGCGTGCTTTCAGGCCTAATAACCACATCATTATTTGGCCGTTTCCTGCAACTGTTAGTTCAATTCGTAATATACATAAAGAAAAGAATGAATGGGTCGTACCTTAGCAGTAGTACCATTTTAAGTGGGTCACGTTCCAGTTTTCACTTTTCTTAACACCAAGTTCCCGCTATTGAAGTGTCGTAGGTTGGCTCTCTAGTTGTAATACCTTTCGATATGTTGTTTTTGGGCGCCCAACCAGACGAGGGTGGCCTCGCGCCTCTTGTCCAACAGTTTTAGGGTCGTGCTCATTGCCATATCATTTGACTCTTCGGTCATATATCGGAACCTAATACTCGGTTCTCCTACTTCGACTGGTATTAGCGCTTCGGCACCGCAGACCAATGAGAACGGAGTGGCCCATGTACTAAATTTTGAGGTTGTATGATATACCCACAGGACTTCGGGCAAAATTTCTTTCGATTTTCCTTTAGCGTCGGTCATCCTCTTCTTAAGATTTTGGAGTATAGTTTTGTTCGTAGATTTCGCCCGCCTGTTCCCACTAGGGTAATAGGGTGACGATAAGATCCTTTGTCATGCTCTAAACTCGGAAAGCGCGATTGGCGCCCAACCGAGTAAACCGGTCAAGCAAGCCTGTTAGACGCTTTCTACCCAATCCACCCATGATCAAGAGAAGACATAATTTTGTTAATTAGACAGTAGGGAGATCACGTAAACAATACTAAATCATTTCATTAGTTACTTCACTTTTAAGTCTCAAAATACACATTCTTATAGTTTGAGTGGAACAAGTGATCAAAACACAACATAACTTGTTTGACTTTTCTAGCACCCATGTACAACCCATATTGTCAGGCCCCGTAAAATATTTCCTAAAAATCGGGGTTCCATGATGTCGGGGTAGGCGTAGAGGATAATAATAGTAAAAATTCTTCGGACTTTTCCTAAAAATTGGGGTTCAGACTTTTTGGATTGAACAGTGCACTGGGGAGTTGAAGGAAAGTATTTTATAGAGTTAGGCATTTCTGCGGCCCATTATTCGGCCGCAAAATCACTCTGCGGGCCGCAAAATGGTCGCAGAGTGAAGCAGCTACTTGGGCCATTTTGTTATGACAATTTTGCGGCCAGTTATGCGATCGCACAACCATTTCGCGGGCCACACTTTTGTCGCACAATCAACCTTAGAATTGTTGCGGAGGGAGGTTCTGCGGCGCATTATGCGACCGCAGAACAGGTGTGTGGGCCGCATAATGGCTGTAGAGTGAAGCAGGCCAGCCCAGTTCCGAAGGCCATTTTATGCGGTCATTTCGTGGACCGCAGATTCATTATGCGGTCGCATATGCAACCGCAGATCCTGTCCTGGGGCTTCATTTTTGGGTTTTTTTATAACCCGGCCCTACTTCGATATAACAAATTCCGTAGTCAAATTTGAGAAAGTTTCTGATACTTTTAGAGTGAGAAAAGTGCTTAGTGTGGGGGAGTAACCTTCAACCTTATTCATAAATTATTGCTCAATAATTGAGGATTAACAAAGAAAGTCTTCATCCTAAAGGTAAGAATCTATGTCCTTGCTCTTAATTTCGAAAATTTACAAATAATGGGATAATTAGAAAGACATTTCTTGGGTATGGGGTTTGTTATCTTGCATGCATGTGTTATCAAAGAATGTGGGAAGGTTGTGAGCTAAAACTGGTAAAGAATGGGTTGGGGAATGATGGAATCTTTCACAAAAGGGAGAATCATGGGATAAAACTTCTAGAATCATGACCATCTTCCTAATTTTGGTCCAACTTGTTATATTTCTAAAATAGATCGAAGTTGCTAAGAATTCCGGAATGCTTTAAAGTTTAAAGGAAGCTCAATTGAGGTATGTTGGCTAAACCCCCTTGTGTTGAAGGATATATGCTCAATATGTATTGTAAATGCTTCATCATATCACCTTATCATTGAGGATGTGTTCAAAATATGGAATATGTGTTAAAAATGTTAAGACTTCAAGTCAAGATCGAAATAAAGGTTGTTATGCTAAATTGTATGAAAAGTCTCTATGTACCTAAGATTCCTAAATTGGTCATATGTGAATTTAATGTCTTAAATGGGAAGCCTTATTGTTGTTAATAATGATAATGATGTTTGAATGTGGAAAGGGGGATTGGAATTATGAAATATGGCCAAGTGCCAAGAATGACTTTATAATTATGGCCACTAGTGCCAATGAATTGAAAGGATGTGAAAGAAGTATGATGTGAGATGATTGACTAAAAAAGTTAATGTCTCGGGTGAAACGGCCTAGCCGATCGGGCCGTGATCGGATGCCATGCCGCACACATGGTAGTGATTGTGCTGGAAATTATAATGAAATTATGGTTATGGTTGATGTCTCAAATGAGACGACCTAGCCGATCGAGTTATGATCGGACTCCGTGTAAGAATACGGTGGTATTGTGAATCATGGTATATCGGCACTAAAGATCACCCAACCTAATAACATGGAAATTGACTTGAAAACTTATGTGATCCTTAACTTGATGTTTTAGGATTATTTGAAGCTCATATTGAATTCTTGATTATTCCCCCTTATATTAGTATTCATTCTATTGAGATGGTGTTTAGTTTTACATATTAGTACTATTCGACAGTACTAACGTCCTTTTGGTTGGGGGTGTTGCATCTTTAAATGGATGCAGGTGGTTCCATAGGAGGTAGTGTTGATCAGCGATAGTGGTACATCCTCTTCCCAGCAGACTTGGTGAGCCCCATTTCATCCCGAGGTCATGTATTGTATATTTTGTTTATATTATTATCACATTTTGAGGTATACCCGGGGCCTTATTGCCGGCACTATCATAACACTCTTTTGAATCTTTTAGAGGCTCCGTAGAAACTATGTGGGTTGTATATGGGTGCTAGAAAAGTCAAACAAGTTATGTTGTGTTTTGATCACTTATTCCACTCAAACTATAAGAATATGTATATTTTAAGACTTAAAAGTGAAGTAATTAATGAAATAATTTAGTATTGTGTACATGATCTCCCTACTGTCTAATTAACGAAATTATGTCTTCTCTTGATCATGGGTGCGTTGGGTAGAAAGAGTCTAACAGGCTTGCTTGACTGGGTTCACTCGGTTGGGCTCCGGTTGTACTTTCCGAGTTTGGGGCGTGGAAAACTTGGTATCAGAGACTAAGGTTTTAAAATGTCCTAGGATATCTCGGAGTCGTGTCTAGTAGAGTCCCCCTTATCGGTGTGTTGTCGACCACATCTATAAGTTGGAGGCTACTTGGACATTTAGGAATAATACCCTTCTTTGATATTCTGGATCGTGCGATGAAACTGATTGTGAAACTGTTCCTCCTCTAACTCATGCATTCATTTAACTTTCAGTACATGACACCTAAGAAGAGAGCAAGAACTGGCCAAGGAGCCAATGCCACCTCAGGAGTGGAAGTTGACCCTTTATTTGATGATGCGGGTGAATACTCGAGGGGTGGTGATAATCGCCCGATTCCATTACACCTAACCATGCCATACCAGTTCATACACCTACTTAGGGTGTAGCGGTTCCTCCAACTGATATTCCGGTTCCACCTCCATCCCCAGCTTCCGGTTCTGATATTTCTGATGGGGATCTTAGGAGAGCTATCCAGATGCTAACATAGATAGTGGCTTCTTTAGTGCAGAGATCAAATGTTGCACCCACTTCTTCTAGACAACAATGGGCTTTTAGCGGTTCCAAGGTGAACATGTTTCTTCAGTTGGATCCTCCGGTGTTCACAGGTGCTAATCGTTAGGAGGACCCACATGACTTCATTGATGAGATGCATAAGACTCCCCAGGTTATGCGCGCTACTGAGATGGAGGGTGTGGAGTTGGCCTCCTACTGGGGTGGCCCATTCTTGGTTTGAGCTGTGGGAGGACTCTCAGGAGGAGGCAGCTCATGCCGCAGAGTTTGAGAACCTTAAGCAAGGTAGTAAGAGTTTGTGGGAGTATCACATGGAGTTCGCGCGTCTGTCTAAATATACCATTCTCATGTTGCCTACTTTGGAGTCTAGAGTGCGCTGGTTTGTGCAGGGCCTTAGCCCCTTGGTTATGAATGAGGCCGCTACAGCTTCCTTGAATTCAGATATGAACTATGGGAAGATGGTATCATTTGCTCAATCTTTGGAGAATCGTAAGTTGAAGAAGTGAATGGAGCGAGAGGGTACCAGCAAGGCTCGGTCCGCGGGAAACTTTGGGGAGTCATTTGGTAGGGGAAGATCAGCTTTTAGGGGAGGGTCATCAGGGCCATCCTAGTCTTTTGCTTTGTCTTCAGCCAGTGCACAGCCAACATGGCCATGTCATCAGCAGAGGAGTTGTTTCAGTCCCAATCAGGGTAGCAGGGGACCCCACCAGTAGGGCAGATCAGGAGGGAGATTCCAGTAGCGGCGGAGGCTACCATGGCGAAGGTTTGGGAAGATGCACTTGGGGATCTGCTACATGGACCTACCTATATGTTACGGGTGCAGATTTAGGGGTCATATTTAGAGGAAGTGTCGTTCGTCCCGCCAGGGTGTGGGCAGGGACACAACACAACCATCCAGTTCTGCAGTTGCTATATCTTCAGCACCCTCTCCAGCTCGAGGCAGTCCAAAACCAGTAGGGCATGGTGCAGCTAGGGGTGGTGCGCAGAGTTTAGGATGACCCAACTCTTTCTATGCTATGAGTAGTCGCCAGAGTGCAGAGGCTACTCCAGATGTTGTCACATGTATATTGACTATCCAATCTCATGATGTATATGCTCTTATTGATCCCAGTTCCACTTTGTCCTATGTTACCCCTTATGTTGCTATGGAATTTAGGATAGAACCAGAACAGCTTCCTGAGCCGTTCTCTATATCTACTCTAGTTGGCGAGTCTATTGTGGCCGCACGAGTTTATAGGGGTTCACGGTGCGTGGTCGGGACACCGTGGACGATCTTATTGAATTGGGGATGGTCGATTTTGATGTAATTATGGGAATGGATTGGCATTATTCATGTTTTGCCAAGCTCGATTGCCGAACTAGGACTGTGAGGTTTGAATTTCCAAATGAGCCAATTATTGAGTGGAAGGGGGATAATGTAATGCTAAAAGGTAGGTTTATTTCTTACCTTAAGTCCATGAAGATAATTAATAAGGGGCGTATCTATCATTTGGTCCGGGTTACGGACACCGATGTTGAGGCGCCTACACTCAAGTCTATGCCAGTTGTGAATGAATTTCTAGAGGTATTTTCTGATGAGCTCCTTGGCACCAGATAGTGAGATTGATTTTGGGGTTGATGTGATATCAGGCATGCAACCTATATCTATTCCTCCCTACAGGATGGCACCATCAGAATTGAAGGAGCTAAAGGAACAATTGAAGGATTTGTTAGAGAAGAGTTTCATCCGACCGAGTGTGTCACCATGGGGCGCACCGGTTCTCTTTGTGAGGAATAAGGATGGATCACTAAGGATGTGTATTGACTATCGGCAGCTCAACAAAGTCACAATCAAAAACAAATACCCATTACCGAAATTAGATGATTTGTTTGATCAGTTACAGGGCACTAGGTACTTCTCCAAAATCGATTTACGGCCCGGGTATCGCCAATTGAAGATCAAGGAGCAGGATATTCCGAAAACAACTTTCAAGACCCGGTATGGGCACTTTGAATTTCTGGTAATGTCTTTTGGGCTAACAAATGCCCCGACAGTTTTCATGGATCTTATAAATTGGGTTTTCAAGACTTTTCTCGATTCTTTTATTATCACGATGTCGAGAGGACGATGCCGATCATCTCAGGGCAATTTTGCAGACTCTTCATCAGCACCAATTGTACGTAAACTTTTCAAAATGTGAATTTTGGCTTGAGTCTGTCACATTCTTGGTTCATGTTGTCTCTATAGAAGGAATTAAGGTTGACCCTCAAAAGATTGCAGCGGTGAAGAATTGGCCTAGACCTACAACGCCAACCAAGATTCGCAGTTTCTTGGGCTTAGCAGGGTATTACAGGAGATTTGTGGAGGGGTTCTCTACTTTTGCCTCTCCGTTGACTAAATTGATTCAGAAAGCGGTTAAGTTCCAATGGTCTGATTCTTGTGAAAGGAGCTTCCAGGAGTTAAAATCAAGATTGACTACGGTGCCGGTGTTGAGCCTGCCAGAGGGTACAGATGGGTTTGTGGTATATTGTGATGCTTCATGGATCGGGCTTGTGCGTGTGTTAATGCAACACGGTAAGGTTATAGCTTATGCTTCTAGGAAACTCAAGAATCATGAGAAGAACTATCCAACACATGACTTGGAACTTGCGGCGATGGTTTTTGTATTGAAATTTGGCGTCATTATTTGTATGGGGTCCATGTGGATGTATTCACGTACCACAAGAGTCTTCAATATATTTTCAAACAAAAGGAGGTGAATCTGAGGTAGAGAAGATGGCTTGAGTTACTCAAGGATTACGACATCGATATTCTATATCACCCAAGGAAAGCCAATTTTGTGGCGGATTCTCTTAGCCGTAAATCTATGGGCAGTTTGGCTCACTTGGAGGCAAGGTGAAGGCCGTTGGCCAGGGAGGTTCACTAGTTAGCTAGCTTGGGAGTTCGTCTTGCGGAATCTAGTGAAGGAGGGGTAATTGTGAAAAATAGGGCTGAATCATTGCTTGTTGTGGATGTTAAAGAGAAGCAATACGACGATCCATTGTTGGTACAACTGAAGGAGGGGATTCAAACACATAAAACTATGTCTTTTACTCTTGGCATGGCTGATGGTACACTAAGGTACCAAGGACGGCTATGTGTTCCAAATGTAGATGGTCTCCGGGAAAGAATCATGACGGGAAGGTAGAGCAGACTATTCAGACACTTGAGGATATGTTGCGTGCTTGTGTTCTTGATTTCAAGGGTAGCTGGGATGATCATTTGCCACTCATATAGTTTGCTTATAACAACGACTTTCATGCTAGTATTCAGATGGCACCATTTGAGGCATTATATGGTAGGAGATGTAGATCTCCCATTGGGTGGTTCGAGATTGGGGAAGCTGAGTTGATAGGACCAGACCTCGTGTATCATGCTATGGAAAAGGTTAAAATCATTAAGGAGCGAGTTTAAAAGTGCTCAGAGTCATCAAAACTCCTATTCGGATGTTCATCGCAGAGACTTAGAGTTCAAAGAAGGTGATTGGGAATTCTTGAAGGTTTCCCCCATGAATGGTATAATGCGGTTTGGAAGGAAAGGGAAATTGAGTCTGAGATATGTTGAGCCATACAAAATCATTCAGAGGATTGGTCAGGGGGCGTACAAGCTTGAGCTGCCACCCGTGATGTCATTAGTGCACCCGGTATTCCATGTGTCTATGTTGAAGAAGGTAGTTGGAGATCCATCAGCTATTGTGCCGGTTGAGACCATTGAGGTTAATGAAGAACTATCATATGAAGAAATTTCAGCTGCCATTCTTGATAGGCAGGTCCGAAAGTTGAGGAATAAAGAATTACCTCCGTGAAGGTGTTGTGGCGAAACCAGCAGGTTGAAGAGACTACTTGGGAGGCCGAGGAAGAGATGAAAAAGAAGTATCCTTACTTGTTTGTATAAGCTATGTAACCTTTCTATAAAAATGTCGCCTATGGATTCTTGTATCACTTGTTCAGTTAATGTAAAGGTGCTTCTTTCTAAATATATTGTATGTGAGGCCACAATTGGTGTTGTTATGAGTTATGTTACGTCATTGGATTATATATATGTTTTGAGGATGTGTTTCCGGGGCTCTCTCACAGGTGGATAGGCCCAGTTACAGGGGAAACTCTGGCAAAATTTTTGAAAATTCAAGGAGTTAGTCGAATTTGGGGCTGCTGGTGTGTAGTATGAAAACTGAGTTGCATAGGATGCTAATAATAAGCCTTCATCCTCATTCGAGGATAATGATATTAAGTGGGGGAGGATGTAAGGACTCGTAAAATATTTCCTAAAAATTGGAGTTCCGTGATGCCGGGGTAGGCAAATAGGTTAATAATAGTAGAAATTCTTCGGACTTTTCCTGAAAATTGGGGTTTGGACTTTTTGGATTGAACAGTGCGCTGGAGAGTTGAAGGAAAATATTTTGCAGAGATAGGCATTTCTGCGGCCCATTATGCGGCAGAGCGAAACAGCTACTTGGGCCATGTTTTACGACAATTTCGCGGCCAGCTATGCAACCGCACAACTATTTCACGGGATGCACTTTTGTCACACTATAATCCTTAGAATTTATGCAGAGGGAGGTTCTGCGGCGCATTATGCGACCGCAGAATGATGCATGCCAGCGCAGTTCCGAAGGCCATTTTTCGCGGTCATTTTGCAGACCGCAGAATCATTATGCGGTCGCATATGCGACCGCAAATCCTGTCCCGGGGCTTTATTTTTGGATTTTTATAACCCGACCCTACTTCGATAAAACATATGCCATAGTCAAATTTGAGCAAATTTCTGATACTTTTAGAGTGAGAAAGATTTCTTAGTGTGGGGGAGTAACCTTCAACATATTATCCATCAATTCTTGTTAAATCATTGAGGATTAACAAAGCAAGTCTTCATCCTTAAGGTAAGAATCTATGTTCTAGCTCTCAATTTTGAAAATTTACAAAAAAAAAGGATAATTAGAAAGATAATTCTTGGGTGTGGGGGTTGTTATCTTGGATGCATGTGTTATCAAAGAATGTGGGAAGGTTGTGAGCTAAAAATGATAGATAATGGGTTGGGGAATGGTGGAATCTTTCACAAAAGGGCCTTAAAAACATTAATGCACACCAAGTGTTTGATAATGTGCTCAAATGAGCAAGAATCATGACCGTCTTCCTAATTTTGGTTCAACTTGTTATATTTCTAAACTATATCATCAAAGTTGCAAAGCATTTTGGAACGTTTTAAAGTTAAAAGGAAGCTCAATTGAGGTATGTTGGCTAAACCCTCTTCTTCTTAGAATCGAATCCCACGGTGTTCATGTAATTGGTGTAAGTCCCAAATTGATTATAATAAAATTGGTTATTCCGAATGTGCTTGTGTTGAAGGATATATGCTCAATATGTATTGTAAATGCTTCATCATATCACCTTATCATTGAGGATGTGTTCAAGATATGAAATATGTGTTAAAAATGTTAAGACTTCAAGTCAAGATTGAAATAAAGGTTGTTATGCCAAATTGTATGAAAAGCCTTTATGTGCCTAAGATTCCCAAATTTCTCATATGTGAATTTAATGTCTTGAATGGGAAGCCTTATTGTTGTTAATAATGATAATGATGTTTGAATGTGGAAAGGGGGATTGGAATTATGAAATATGGCCAAGTGCCAAGAATGACTTTATAATTATGGCCACTAGTGCCAATGAATTGAAAGGATGTGAAAGAAGTATGATGTGAGATGATTGACTGAAAAAGGTAATGTCTCGAGTGATACAACGTAGATGATCGGGCCGTGATCGGACGCCATGCCGTACACATAGTAGTGATTGTGCTGGAAATTATAATGAAATTGTAGTTATGGTTGATGTCTCAAATGAGACGACCTAGCCGATCGGGTCGTGATCGGACTCCGTGTAATAATACTGTGGTATTGTGAATCATGGTATATCGGCACTAAAGATCACAAAACCTAATAACATGGAAATTAACTTGAAAACGTGTATGATCCTTAACTTGATATTTTAGTATTATTTGAAGCTCTTATTGAATTCTTGACTGTTCCCCCTTGTATTGTTATTCATTCTATTTAGATGGTGTTTAGTTCTACATACTAGTACTATTCTACAGTACTAACATCCCTTTGGACGGGGGCACTGCATCTGTAAATAGATGCAGGTGGTTCCATAGCTGGCAGTGTTGATCAGCTATAGTGGTATATCCTCTTCCCAACAGACTTGGTGAGCCCCACTTCATCCCGGGGTCATGTATTATATCTTTTGTTCATATTATTGTCACGTTTTGAGGTATATTCAGGGCTTTATTTCCGGCACTATCATAACACTCTTTTGTATCTTTTAGAGGCTTTGTAGACACTATGTGGGTTGTACATGGGTGCTATAAAAGTCAAACAAGTTATGTTGTGTTTTGATCACTTGTTCCACTCAAACTATAAGAATATGTGTATTTTGAGACTTAAAAGTGAAGTAACTAATGAAATGATATAGTATTGTGTACATGAACTCCTTACTATCTAATTAACGAAATTATGTCTTCTCTTGATCATGGGTGCATTGGATAGAAAGCGTCAAACAGGCTTGCTTGACCAGGTTCACTCGGTTGGGCGCCGGTCGCGCTTTCCGAGTTTGGGGCGTGGCAAACTTGGTATTAGAGCCTAAGGTTTTAATGTGTCCTAGGATATCTTGGAGCCGTGTCTAGTAGAGTCCTCCTTATCGGTGTGTTGTTGACCACATCTACAAGTTGGAGGCTACTTGGACATTTAGGAATAATACCCTTCTTTGATATTCTGGATCGTATGATGAAATTGATTGTGAAACTGTTCCTCCTCTAACTCGTGCATTCATTTAACTTTCAGTACATGGCGCCTAATAAGAGAGCAAGAATTGGCCAAGGAGCCAATGCTGCCTCAGGAATGGCAGTTGACCCTTTATTTGATGATGCGGGTGAATACCATAGGGGTGGTGATAATACCCCGACTGTTACACTGCCTGATTCCACAACACCTGACCATGCCACACCAGTTCCTGCATCTACTGAGGGTGAGGCAGTTCCTCCAACTGATATTCCGGTTCTACCTCCAGCCCCAGCTTCCGGTTCTGGTATTTCTGACAGGGATCCTAGGGGGGCTATCCAAATGCTTACACAAATAGTGTCTTATCAAGCCTAGAGATCAAATGTTGTACCCACTTCTTCTAGACAACAAGGGGATTCTAGTGGTTCCAGGGTGAACAGGTTTCTTCGGTTGGATCCTCTGGTGTTCACAGGTGCTAATACCTAGGAGGACCCATATGACTTCCTTGATGAGATGCATAAGACTCCGGGTTATGCGCGTTACTGAGACGCAGGAGTGGAGTTGGCCGCCTACCGCCTGAAAGGGGTGGCCTATTCTTGGTTTGAGTTATGGGAGGAGGGGAGCCCTCCAGCGAGGTGGAGTGAGTTTGCTGACGCTTTCATGGACGATTTCTTGCCGGTAGAGACTAGGGCAGCCCGTGCCGTAGAGTTTGAGAACATTGAGCAAGGTAGTAATAGTATGTGGAAGTATCACATGGAGTTCGCGCGTCTATCTAAATATTCCATTCTCATGTTGCGTACTATGGAGGCTAGAGTGTGTCGGTTTGTGCAGGTCCTTAGCCCCTTGGTTATCAATGAGGTTGCTACAGCTGCCTTGAATTCAGATATGAACTATGGGAAGATGGTATCATTTACTCAAGCTACAGAGAATCATATGTTGAAGAACAGAATAGAGCGAGAGGGTACCAGCAAGGCCCGGTCCGCGGGAAACTTTGGGGAGTCGTTTGATGGGGGAAGATCAGCTTTTAGTGGAGGGCCATCAAAACCATCCCAGTCTTTTGCTCAGTCTTCATCCAGTACACCGCCAGTAGGGCCCAATCAGCAGCAGGGGAGTTATTTTAGGCCCAATCAGGGTAGCAGGGGACCCCACCAGCAGGGCCGATCAGGAGGGAGATTCCAACAGTAGCGGAGGCCCCGATGCCCCAGGTATGGGAAGATGCACTGGGGGATATGCTACATGGTCCTACCTATATTTTACGGTGCGGATTGAGGGGTCATATTCAGAGGGAGTGTCTTTCGTCCCGCCAGGGTGCGGGCAGGGGCACAACACAACCATCCAGTTTTGCAGCTGTTATATCTTCAGCACCCTCTCCAGCTCGAGGCACTCAAGTACCAGCAGGGCGTGGTGCAGCTAGGGGTGGTGTGTAGAGTTCAGGAGGACTCGGCCATTTATATGCTATTAGGGGTCGCCAGAGTGTAGAGGCTACTCCAAATGTTGTCATATGTATATTGATTGTCCAATCTCATGATGTATATGTTCTTATTGATCTCGGTTCCACCTTGTCCTATGTTACCCCTTATGTTGCTATGGAATTTGGGATAAAACCAGAACAACTTCCTGAGCCATTCTCTGTATCTACTTCGGTTGGCGAGTCTAATGTGGCCGCACGGGTTTATAGGAGTTATGTTGTCACAGTGCTTGGTTGGGACACCGTGGCCAATCTCATTGAATTAGGGATGGTCGATTTTGATGTAATTATGGGAATGGATTGGCTTTATTCATGTTTTGCCATGCTCGATTGCCGAACTAGGACTGTGAGGTTTGAATTTCCAAATGAGCAAGTTGTTGAGTGGAAGAGGATAATGTAATGCCAAAAGGTAGGTTTATTTCTTACCTTAAGAATGCAAAGATGATTAATAAGGGGTGTATATATCATTTGGTCCGGGTTACGGACACCGATGCTGAGGCACCGACACTCGAGTCTGTGCCAGTTGTGAATGAATTTATAGAGGTCTTTCCTGATGAGCTCCTTGGGATTTTGCTAGATAGGGAGATTGATTTTGGGGTTGATGTGATGCCAGGTATACAGCCTATATCTATTCCTCCTATATGATGGCACCAGCAGAATTGAAGGAGCTAAAGGAACAATTGAAGGATTTATTAGTGAAGGGTTTCATCCGACCGAGTGTGTCACCATGGGGCGCACCGGTTCTCTTTGTGAGGAAGAAAGATGGATCACTAAGGATGTGTATTGACTACGTTATAATAGTTGGTGTCGTACTTAGTGATGAAGGATGTTTTTTCCTGGTCACCCGGGTCCATCCGAATTTGGTTGTACCCAGAATGGGCATCGAGAAAATTGAGGATCTCGTGGTCGGTCGTGTCATCGATCATGCGATCGATGTTGGATAAAGGGAAAGATTCCTTGAGGCATGCCTTATTTTAGTCTTTGTAGTCTACACACATTCTTAATATATTCCCCTTTTAGGTACTACCACTACGTTTTCTAACCAATACGGGTACTTAACCTCCTGAATAGATCATATTTTAAGGAGTTTTGATACCTCGTCTTTGATGAAAGCATGCTTGACCTCATACTGAGTCCTCCTTTTCTGTTTGACCGGGTGGAACTTCGGATCCAGGCTCAGCTTGTGAGTATTTATTTCAGACGGGATCCTTGTCATGTCAAGGTGGAACCAAGCGAAACAATCTATGTTAGCTATAAGGAACTTAATGAGTTTTTTCCTGAGCTCGGGGCTTAACCTCGTACCCAGGTATACCTTTCAATCGAGCAGGTGATCGATCAATATGACTTGCTCCAGTTCCTCGACCATTGAATTAGTGGCGTCTAAATCGTTGGGGGATATAAAAGACCTGGGAACTCCATAGTCATCATCCTCACCCGACCCTAGTCTTTCTGGTTCGGCCGGGGCTAGCGTCGGTGGTTTCTATTTTTCATCTTCCTTGGTGACCGAAGTCGGACCCTTTGGTGTCTAAAGTACGGAGATCGGGACCACCTTGTCGACCCCGAACATCTCCTTTGCGGTCGGTTGTTCTCCATAAATTGTTTTAATCCATCCTAGCGTTGAGAATTTCAACACCTGGTGTAGTGTCGAGGGCACTGCCCTCATGTTGTGAATCCACGGCCTCCTAAACAGAGCATTATATCTCATATCTCCTTCGATCACGTAGAACTTTGCTTCTTGGATGGTTCTGGCGGTGTTCACTGGTAGTGTTATCTCACTTTTAGTGGTCCCACATGCCATGTTGAATCCATTTAGAACTCGGACTGCATGCACAATTTGGTCTTGTAGACCCAGCTGCTCTACGACTCTCAGTCTGATGATATTGGGCGAGCTACCTGGATCAATTAACACATATTTAACTCAAGATTTATTTATGAGTATAGATATTACCAGTGAATCATTGTGTGGCTGCACGATGCCCTTAGTGTCCCATCGTTGAAAGATAAGGTTCCTTCTAGCACGTAATCTCGAGTCCGTTTTTACCTTGTGATGGATACTTTGGTGCGCTTTAACATTGGCCCCTGGAGGATGTCGACCCCACCGATGATCATGTTAATGACGTGCTGAGGCTCCTCTTGCTTGATCTTTTTATTAGAGTCCTTATTCCTGAAATGATTTTTGTCTCGATCGCTTAGGAACTCTCAGAGATGTCCTTTGTTGAATAACCGGGCTACTTCTTCTCTCAGCTATCGGCAATCTTCAGTTCTGTGGCCGTGAGTGCCATGGTATTTGCACATTAGGTTGGGGTCCCTTAGGGATGGATCGGACTGCAAAGGCTACATCGTGTCTTTGATGTGTCCGATGGCAGATATGAAGGCAGCAACATCAACATTGAAGTTATACTCTGAACCTTCGGTGCTTCCTTAGGCCCGATGGGCCTGTCAAAACCACTTCTACTCATGAGTCCTCGGTTATTTTAACCTCAATCGCTTCTCCTTTAACTTCTCACAGGGTTTTGCCTCATGGTATGGTTGATACCGGTCCCTATTTGATCGTGGTTCACGATCAATGTCTCTTTTGGATCTGTCAACAGCTCTGACGAGATAAACAGACCCAAAAGGGGCCCCAAGGTGATAATCTTCGACCCTAATTTTTGGTTGATAACGGTTATGTACGTCGGCCTAAGTTACAGCCGGATATTCTATCAGATTTTGCTTCAACTGCTGTGAAGCAAATGAGCTTCGAGTATTGAGACCTGGGTAAAGGCCTGAACGGCCCAATCGTCCGCGACCGGAGGTAGGTCCATTCGTTCCATTTGAAATCGGGACATGAATTCCCTAAGCATCGCATTATCTCTGTGTTTCACTTTGAAAAGTTCTGACTTCCTCGTCTCGACCTTGATGGTCCCAGTGTGTGCTTTCACAAAGGAGTATGCAAGCATAGAAAACTAGTCAATAGAATTAGGGGGTATATTGTGATACCATATCATAGCATCCTTTGACAAAGTTTCCCCGAACGTTTTCAGCAGGACGAACTCGATCTCATCATCCTCCAAGTCGTTCCCTTTGATGGTGCACGTGTAGGATGTCGCATGCTCATTTGGGTCAGTTGTTCCTTTGTACTTAGGAGTTTCGGGCATGCAAAAATTCTTTAGGATTGGCTTTAGAGTTGCGCTAGGAGGAAAAGGTTTCTGAACAAACTTCTTGGAATCCAGGCCCTTCAATATCAGTAATGCTCCTGGGATTTGGTCGACCCTGAAATTATAGGTCTCCACCGTTTTGTCATTGGCTTCGATTTTCTTTTCTCCCAATTCTACCCATTTTGTCAGTTCCTCGAGTATTTTTATGATCTCGGGGTTAGTCCTGGGTTCAGCTTCACTCGGCCTCTCCGTAATTGGTTCGTTTATGCGAGTGATTTCCCGGGATGGCTCGAACTCAACTCTGCTGGGGGAGCGGCTTTGGTTCTGCAGGTGGGTTATCGCTACTTGTTGGTCCTGTAGCATTTCGAAGATCACTCGCAAGTTGATCCCATCTACTTCACCGTCGTGTGTATTTTGGGTTGCCGATCGGACTCCCCCCTAAATGTTGTTCTCTGGATCGGTAGGCATATTTGCATTGATGTCCACAAATAAGTTAGCATCGATCGGGTCCCCGACCATAACTCCACTACGATCGACAGGGGGCACCTCGTTACTGGGTATCATATTGTTGTTCTCGCCGTGGTGATCGGACTCAACATCCACGTCTAGAGGTGCAGATTGGGAGTTCAACATTTTGAACTTGGACCTAAAATTAACGACACTTCAAAGAAACAGTGTAAAATAGGGTGTGTTATGGAAATTTGTATCAAATTATAACTATTATCCTTAGCCCCACGATGGGCGCCAAACAGTTTACCCTAAAAATGGATAACAATTAAATTTGTAAGTGGTTTTAAGGATACATGAATTTATTCAATACAAACGGTAACGGTTGCTAGAATAAACAGATAAAAGATGTTATAGATTATCAAACCGCTTGAAAATAAGGGGAGGGTGATTCTGGACTCGAGGGCAGCCATAATGAGGTATCCGTCTTCGATCCCGTGCTTATAATAATGAAACGCTGGTCAACAAACGTAAGAGCTTTGAATAACAAAAAAAATAATAGTATATTTCCTTGGTATGCGGGTTATAATGTGTTCAATGAGTAATCAGACCCTTCTTTATATAGTAGGGGAGTCCTACTATAGGTACAAATCCATAAAAGATAAAAAATCTTCCGTTTAAGTATTCACCGGATTTTTGCCGGTACGTGCCTAGATCCACGCCGCGATACTCGTTTGGTCACGGATATCACAGCCTCATGTTAATCATGTTCGGTTGCCGATAATGCTCTCCGAAGTCTTTTAAGAGTTGGATCGATACCGGGGTCACAGTTCCCATATTCTCGAGGTCGGGCATCGTGCTCCCGGAACCTGACTCAATGAGTCCCTTACCTCAATTCCGTCTCCTTGTCATCACGTCCCTTACTCGATTTATTTTATCGAAAATTGGGTCGTCTCATTGGTCCGGTTTCACCCGTATACATTAATGAATGTTAAAACCCTATTTAGTGAACTTTCAACCGCACGAATCCAAATTTAGTTCTGCCAGTGGGTTTCAGACATCAGTTGCTAATAAATACTACTCCCTTAGCCCCAATTTATGTGACAGTGAATTTTGAGAGTCAATCAAGCTTTTCTTTGACCACAATATTTTTATATGCTTTTTAGATATTTTAAATTATTAATTATTATGACTTATTATACTTTTTACCTTAGTTTCCAAGTATATAAATTACGTTTCAAAAAAACTTAAAGATTTTATATCTGAATTTACGATCAAAATAAAAAATTGACTCTCGAAATCCGAGCTCATAGAATTAACCTCATAGGTTTCCATATAATATGAAAATAAGAAACCTAACACTAGCAGCTGGTAGAGCAACTAGTTGAAATCTTATTTAACTTTTAAAATATTTCTTGGTAAGCTTATGGCTGGACGACAGAGTCCAGTTGACATAATTAATAAAAAATAAATACAACTAGGTCCTTGTCTTGTCCTATCGGTTTTGCATATATAAACTTCTTCTATATTGTTGTATAGCATATTAAGTCGAAATTTTTGCAAATTACAAAAAAAAGTTGAGTGACCAATCAGAACCATTGCTAAAGCCACAAAAAATAAAAGCAATAACACTTGATGAAACAACAGAAAGTTCCACAGGAGAATTTGTATGGGCACAATTCTTACAATCCATTCTCATATCTCTATCATTTGTTTTCGATGCTCAACAAACATTCATTAGTGTCTTCACCGACACGTTGGCCGTTTCTGAATGGTCGTTAATAGGTGCGAGTTCAATTATCATTGGTTGTAACGACCCGACCGGTCGATTTTAGTATTTATGCTACTTTTAACTATTTGAAGTCTTGAATAGCTTCATGCAATGTATTATGACTTGTGTGAATTGTCGGTTTTTATTTTCAGGTGTTTCGGAATTAGTTCAGAAAAATGAATTTCATGTTTGAAGTTTTGAGTTGGAAGATTTGACCAAGTTTGACTTTTAGTATTCAACCGCAGATAGAAGTTTTTATGATTCCAATATCTCTGTATGGTGATTTTGGACTTAGGAGCGTGTCCGAAAACTTATTTGGAAGTCCGTAATTAAATTAGGCTTGAAATGGCCAAAATAGAAATTTAAGTTTGGAAGTTTGACCGGAGAGTTTGACTTTTTGATATCAGGGTCGGAATCTGATTCTGGAAATTGGAATAAGTCTGTTATGTCATTTATGACTTATGTGCAAAATTTGAGGTCAATCGGACTTGATTTGATTGGTTTCGGCATTGAATGTAGAAGTGAAAATTGTTAGTTTTCATTAGGCTTGAATTGGGGTATGATTCGTGGTTTAGAGTTGTTTGATGTGATTTGAGGTTTCGACTAAGTTTGTATCATGTTTTAGGACTTGTTGGTACATTCGTACGGGGTCTCGAGTGGCTCGGATGTGTTTCAGGGTGAGTTTTGAGCGAGTATGGGCACTTCGGCACTCTGATGTTGATCTGGAACTTTTGAAGTGCGGAGGACACATTTTGGAGTGTTGAGGCAAAGCCTTAGGTATAGACCGCAGAGGAAAAGTGCAGACCACAGAAATCCTCTCGCGGCCGCAGAAAGAAGATTCTGCAGATTCGATAGTCCGATTTTGTAAGCTTATATCTTTAAATCTACAAGGAATTTGGAGATGATCCAGAAATAAAAATTGTAGCTCTTTGAGTCTAGTTTTCATAAAGGTAAACCAATCATCATTTGGACATTTGTAGAGAATGTTATGGTCAATTTACTAAAGTCTAGTAGTGCAAAGGCTGCTGAAGTGCGGCCGCACAATTTGGATTGTAGCCGCAAAACCCGAAATGTGCGGACCGCACATAAATGTTGCGGTCAGCACAATGGGGGATCAGATTTTGTACTATATGAATGAGGGTTTCATTTCATATTTTATAATTGGACTTTGGGAGCTCGGTTTGTGGCAATTGTTCGTGGGATTTTCAAAAAATTCACCGGGGTAAGTGATTCTAACTCGGATTTGGTTAATATACATGAATATATCATTGTTTTCGCCATTCAATTACTATTTTGAGATGGAAATTTGGGAAAAAATGTAGAAATTTCATAAAATAAATTTTTGGGATTTGAATGTCGATTCGGAGTCGGATTTGAGTGAAACTAGTATGGTTGGACTCATAATTGAATGGGCTGTCGGATTTTGTGAGTTTCATCGGATTTCGAGATGTGGGACCCACTGGCGATGTTTGAGTTAAATTTTGGTTTTTGTTGGAAAATTAGTATTTTCATATGGAATTTATTCCAATAATTTGTATTGACTGGATCGAATTAATTGTGACTACATTCGAGGGGTTTGGAGGCCAATTCATGAGGCAAAGACATAGCGGAGTAAAAGATTACACGGCTTGAGGTAAGTAACACTTTTAAACTTGGTTCTGAGTGTATAACTCCCTGAATTTGGTGTTATATCAATTGTTTGGAGGTGACGCACATGCTAGGTGACGAGCGTGTGGGCGTGCACCATAGAAATTGTGACTTGAATAAATTCTGTGGAGTTGTAAAATTAAAGAATTATGTTATTATCCGCATATTCTCCAGGTGTTAGAGAAATTGAGCTGAGACTCGTATTAAAGATCATGTTTAGGCTACGTGCCGATACTTTGGGACCCATAAGGTCGTGTTGTTGTAGAACTAATTGTTTTAAAATGTATATTTCATACTTAGTCATGTTCATACATTGTGAGGACATTTATGGGATCGGGGCTGCCCGCCTGCAGCATGCCATATTGGCTTTATATATATTATTATTATTATATGAAATGGGGTTGCCCGCCTGCAGCAGGCCTTATAGGCTTTATTATTATATGGATCGGGGTTGCCCGCTTAAAGCAGGCCATATAGGCTTTATATCACGCTTTGGCTGAAAGAGTCCCTCCGGAGTCTGCACCCCCCACAGTAAGCGTAGATGATTTATATTAGGGATGAAGTTTCCTAGGCATGAAGTTGCCTTATTTATTAGGGATCGTAGAAGCGGAGGCTCGCTGGGTAAGTGATGTTCGCCGAAGCGCATTTCTTTTCGCAAAAGCATATGCGCAAGTGTGAGCCCAGGCTCGCAGATGCGGATATGACTGGACAATGTTAAAAATGAGAGTTTCCGAGATTTTTCTCATTTTGGACATTTGGAGCTTGGTTTGGGCGACTTTGGAGAGGAATATTTCCACATAACTTGGGGTAAGTGTTCTTGACTCCCTTGTGATTATATTTCATGAATTAATCTTCATTTTTGGTGTATGATTATCGAATCTTCAACGAAATCAAAGGAAATTTCTATAATTTCATAAAACAAAATTTCGAGTTTTGAATACCGATTTGGAGTCGGATTTGAGTGAAATTAGTATGGTTGAACTCATAATTGGATGGGTTGTTGAATTTTGTGAGTTTCGTCGAATTCCGAGACGTTGGCCCCACTACCAATTTTTCAAGCAGAATTAGAAATGTTTATAAATAGTTAAATTGCAAGCATTGTAGTATATTTTGATTAATTTGCACGTTGTTTGACTAGTTTCAAATCATTTGGCATGGAATTGAGGAGATATGAAAGCGTTCGGAGGTTGATACGCTCGGAATGGAATTTTCAAAGTATTGTTTAGCTTGCTCGGCATTGAATTCGTCTTGTTTGAGGTAAGTAACACTTCTAAACTTAGTTCTGAGGGTATGAATCCCCGAATTTGGTATTATATCAATTGTTTGAAGGTGAAGCACATGCTAGGTGATGAGCGTGTGGGTGTGCACCACAGAATTTGTGACTTAAGTAAATTCTGTGAAGTTGTAAATTTAAAGAGTCGTGTTATTATCCGAATATTCTCCACGTGCTAGGAAATTGAGCTGAGACTCTTATTAAAGATCATGTTTAGGTTACGTGCCAATATTTTTGGGATCCCTAGGGTTATATTTCTGTTGAATTTGATTATCTTAAAAATATATATTTCATACTCAATCATGTTCATCCATTGTGAGGATATTTATGGGATTGGGGTTGCCCGCCTGCAGTAGGCCTTATGGGCTTTATTATTATATGGATCGGGTTGCCCTCCTACAGCATGCCATACAGGCTTATATCATGCTTGGTCTAAAGGAACCCCTCCGGAGTCTACACCCCCCACAGTGAGTGTAGATGATATATATATACGGGATGGATTTCCCAGGGCATGGACTTGCCTTACTTATTTATATTCGTGGTGAATTTCCCTGGACATGGATCTTGTCCGAAATATTTATATTTGGGAATAAATTACCTCAGGGCTAGATTGGCCTTATATGATACTGAGTGACTGACTGTCAGTCAAGGTATATATATATATATATATATATATATATATATATATATATATATATATGGGATGGAATGTCCCTGAGCTGGATTGGCCATAAACAGTATCGAGTGACCAAGCGATTAGTGATCAGGAGTACACGAGGTTTTCCACTGAGAGGTCATATCCCTCATATCATGCAGTATTGATCTATCTTACTTATACTGATTTTAACTGTTGAACTTGAAAGCATGACTATATTTCTGTACCATTATTTATATACTGGACTGTACCTGTGGAGCTCGTCACTACTTTTAGCCCAGAGGTTAATCTTGTTACTTATTGAGTTGGTTGTACTCATACTACACTCTGCACCTCATGTGTAGATCCAGGTGCTTCCGGACACGGCGACTGTTAGATCTCAGGGTGTTATTAGTTGGAGACTATCAAGGTAGCTTCCTGGCATCCGATGACCTTGAGACTCTCTCTTCCTTTCAGTTATTTTATTGTTCTATATTTTTAGACAGCGTTTTTATCAACCAGACTTTGTTATCATTTAGATGCTCATGTACTCAGTGACACCGGGTTTTGGGAGTGTTTTGTATCTGAAATTGTGAGGTTTTTCTATGGAATTTAAATATTATGTTTTCAAATGTGAAAATAATTGAGTTTTATGGAGATTGTTGGCTTTCCTAATATTGAGATAGGCGCCATCATGACAGATTAGGATTTTGGGTCGTGACACTCTACTTTCTTCGGATCCACCTTAATTCATTCACCGGACACTATGTGCCCCAAGAATGCCACTGAACTAAGCCAGAACTCACACTTAGAGAATTTGGAATAAAGTGTCTCCTCTATCAGCCTCTATAATACAATACTCAAGTGTTATGCATGCTCCTCCTGGCTACGTGAGTACACCAGGATATTATCAATAAATACTCCGACAAATAAATTAAGATGTGGCTGGAATACACTATTCATCAAGTGCATAAATGTTGTTGGGGCATTGGTCAGCCCAAAAGACATCATGAGAAATTCATAGTGACCATAACGGGTCTTGAATGTTGTCTTTAAAATATCCGAGTCACGAATTTTCAACTGGTGATACCTAGATCTCAAATCAATTTTGGAGAACACCCTCGCTCCCTGAAGCTGGTCAAATAAATCATCAATACGCGGCAAAGGATACTTGTTCTTGATTGTAACTTTGTTCAACAGCCTATAGTCAATGTACATCCGCATAGTGCCATCTTTCTTTTTCACAAATAGAACCGGTGCACCCTAAGGCGACACACTAGGCCTAATAAACCCCTTATCAAGAAGTTCCAGAAGTTGTTCTTTCAGTTCTTTCAACTCAGCTGGTGCCATACGATACGGAGGAATAGAAATGGGCTGAGTGCCCGACACCAAGTCAATACCGAAATCAATATCCATGTCGGGTGGCATACCTGGTATGTCTGCAGGAAATACATCTGAAAAGTCTCGCACTACCGGCACTGAATCAGTAGTAGGAGTATCTGTATCAACATCTCTCACAAATGCCAAATATGACAAACACTCCTTCCCCAACCATACGTTGAGCCTTCAAGTAAGAAATTGCCCTGTTGGGAACATAATCTGGAGAACCTCTCTACTCAACCTTTGGCAATCTTGGTATCACCAACATCACCATTTTTGTGTGACAGTCTAGAATAGCATGACATGGAGACAACCAATCCATACCCAAGATTACATCAAAATCAGTCATACTAAGTAGTAAGAGATCAACTCTAGTATCCAGTCCCCCAATAGTTACCATACACGACCGATACACACGGTCTGCAATAATAGTATCGCCTATCGGCGTAGATATATGAACAGGTGAAACTAAGGACTCGCGGGGCATATCCAAATAACGAACAAAATATGATAAAACATATGAATATGGGGAACCAGGGTAAAAAAAATATAGAAGCTTCCCTATGGCACACTGAAATAATACATATGATCACTGCGTCTGAAGCAATGGCATTTGGCCTGGAAGGAAAAGCATAGAATCGGGCCTGACCTCTACCTGATCGACCTCCCTCTCTAGGGTGACCTCTCTGTCTGTGCCCCACACTGTGCTGGCTGGGCGAGTGGTGAATTAACTAGTGCGAGAGCCGCAGTCTACCTCCTCTACTGAGCTGGACCTCCTGAAAGGCGGGGACAATTCCTCTTCAAATCTCCACACTCAAAATAACCCTTCTCGAACAATGGCGGCAAGTACTGAGGTAGACCTCGAGAACTAGAACAACTACCAGAAGAACCTGGTACAAATAAACTCTAAACTGATGGTGCACGAGATGAACTTTGAGCTGGAAGTAAACCAAGAGAAGACTGACTCTATCGAGCACTATATGAACCATGGCTAGTTGATGCGTCATGATTAGCTGAACGAGCCATCTGATCAGACTTATAAGGACGACCCCTGCTATGATAAGGATGTCCCCAAAGAGGAACACTGCTGGAATTACCCAAACCACGAGACCTTTTAGCCTCCATCTCCTCACGCTCCTAAGTACGGACCATCTCTAGCCCTCGAGCATTGTCAACCACCTCGTCGAATCTAGCACCTGCTACATTCCCCAGAGTCATAACAAAACGGAACTGTTGGTTGAGTCCATTAATGAACCTCCTGATCCTCTCTCTCTCAGTCGGAACCAACCAAACTGCATGATGGGCCAATTCTGAAAATCGCATCTCATACTGAGTCACGAATATGTCCTCCTGACATAAATACTCTAACGGTCTGCGTAGTTCCTCTTTGCGGGTCTGTGGCACAAACTTCTCCAGAAATAATATGTTGAACTCATGCCATGAAAGTGGTACTGCACCAACTGGTTTGCTCCTCTCATAAGTCTCCCACCATCTGAAGGCTGCTCCGGTCAGCTGAAAAGTAGTAAATGATACCCTACTAGTCTCCAGAATACCCCCTGTACGAAACATCCACTGGCATCTATCCAAGAAATCTTAAGCATCATCTGACTCAGTTCCACTAAAAGTTAGAGGATGGAGTCTCCCGACCCTCTCTAATCTCTTTTGCTCCTCGTCATTCATAATAGGACCTACCTGGGTCTGAGTAGCCGGAACCGGTTGGACTGGTGGTTCCCCCGGTATCTGAAGTCCGTGCACTACCTGCTCTGGAGTACGAGCAACAGGGGTATGAGTACTTCCCCCGGCCTGAGAAGTGGCAGGTGCAGCCTGAGCCAAAACAACCCGAGCAAGGCCAGTGCAAAAAGTCAAAATCTGAGCTAAAGCCTCCTGAAGGACTGGAATCACAATAGGCACAGTTGGTGCCTGAGCTGGTCCTATCGACTCCACTATATCTGGAATCTGCTCCTGAGTTGGAGCAACTGGTGGTGCTACAGGTGCTGCTCCAACTATTGTACGAGCTACACCTTGACCTCTACCTCGGCCCCGGGCTCTCGCGGCCCTAACCGGTGGCTAACCGTCTGATCTGATAGTACGTGTCCTCATAGTATGTTAGAGAATAGAATAACAGATATTTAGTTTTCGGAATCAATAAATTCGCATGACAGAATATAAGAAGTGAAATTTTCTTAAGGGTCTAGCAGTCTCTCGAAGATAAGTATAGACGTCTCTATACCGATCCACAAGACTCTACTAAATATGCTCATGACTCAAGAGACCTATGTAACCTAGGCTCTGATACCAACTGTCTTGTGCTAAAATCCAAAACATGAGACGGATCTCCGACATACTTCCGAAGCATAGATACATGAAATACTGGATGAACACCCGATAGATTAGGTGGCAATGCAAGTTCATAAGCTACCTCTCCAATCTTCTTAAGTATTTCAAAAGGCGCATTGTGTTTTGACTTACGGATGTTCATTAGTATTGCGGTACTCACCTGGTTAATAGACATCTGATATTCAAATTATTGTTATGTGTTAGTCATTCGAGTGCTGGAGTTGGGATCAGTTACGGTGGTTCATGTGTTTTATGAATTTGGAGACTGGAAGTTCTCCGAAGCATATTGTTTCAGGGTTGCGGCCTATTCGCGGTGAGTGTTTTATTTAAACTCAGTGGAGGAACTATTTGCGCTAATTATTTGTAATAGCTACGCGCTATGAGTGCGCATATATGTGAGGTTTGAGCCCATGTGCGGGCATCAGAGCAAGTATTCATACTTGGAAAAATGCTTAGGCTATGATATACCTAGAGTTGACTGTTAAGCGTAAAGTTATAACGTTTCTCGTATTCGTACCCTTGTTGAGAACTATCTGGGCTATACTTGAGGTTACAAAGAGGTTGATCCCCTGAATAAACCAGGTAGTTACTCTTTCTACGTTAACTTGCCGATTTCAGTTGTGATAGCACACTTTGCACATGCCTGCTCTATGGCATGTTATTTATACCAGTCCAGGAGCATGTGAATCTTATTTCATTTATCACATACATATGTACTTATTTGATTGCTCTTGTATGATATGCTTGGACTGGAGGCTTGTGACCATGCCATGAGAATTATGTTATTGGCACGTTAGTTGTCTCTACGGATCCATATACTGATATTATTGGCACATGAGTTATCCGTGCGGGTCCAGATATTGATATTATTGGCATGTGAGTTGTCCGTGCGGGTCCAGATATTGATACTATAGCACATGAATTGTCCATACGGATGATGTTAATGTGAGTATTAGGAGAGATGGTTACCGTTATTAGATTCGTGTGTCATGGTTCTACTATATATAATGAGCTCATAGCATTGTGGTTGTGGTAGTGCTGGTTGAACCTGCAAAAACGGTTCTCTTCTTTCAGACATTTTTTCATTTTTGGGTACACGGATTGCGCAGTTGTGGCTTGAGTTATATTGGTATGGCATGTCTGTGCGATAGTTGTGTTTAATAATATAATGTCATTGGACCTAGAATGAGCACTATCAAGTTTGATTACTGTATATTCTGAAGGATAATATTAAAAGTCGGCTTAGAAAGTGATTATGGTTCTAGTTGGGACGAGAGAGCTCCATGACTTGTTGATCTGATAAGGGGTCATGAGATTCTGCGTGTTTCTTTCACTATCAGCAGCGTACGAAGGTTTTGAAATGGGGTTTTGTTTGATATGGGGTTTAATACTAGTACCAAGTTGGTTTTGAGTAGTTATTGTGATCGGGAATGATGTTGCGAGTATGCGAGTTGTGTAGTATGTTATGTGATTATATCTGTGATTATGGTTATAGCTTGATATATCTTGTTCAAACTTATACAGTGTGTAGATGTGAGACTCGGGTCTTGTAAGAAATTCTGGATGTTGGAAATTGGGTTCTAAGTTTTACGGACTAAAGTTAACATAATGATCTTCAATTGTGTTGTATTGTTAGTCCTATGGAATAGGGTGGCGTGAGATCACCCCCGGGTGTGTGCGTGGTAAGGTAGAATAGTGATTTGATGGCTTGGAAACAACTCTTGGCACATTCGAGGACGAACGTATGTTTAAGTGGGGGAGAAGGTAACGACCCGATCGGTCATTTTGAGTATTTAGGCTCCTTTCAACTATTTGAAGTCTTGAATAGATTCATACGATGTATTATGACTTGTGTGAATTGTCGGTTTTGGTTTTCAGGTGTTTCGGAATTAGTTCGGAAGAATTAATTTCATGTTTGAAGCTTTGAGTTGGAAGAGTTGACCAAGTTTGACTTAAAGTATTCAACCTCAGATCGGAGTTTTGATGATTCCAATATCTCTGTATGGTGATTTTGGACTTAGGAGCGTGTCAGGAAAATTATGTGGAAGTTTGTAGTTAAATTAGGCTTGAAATGGCTAAAATATAAATTTAAGTTTGGAAGTTTGACCGGGGAATTGACTTTTTGATATCGGGGTTGGAATCCGATTTTGGAAATTGGAATAAGTATGTTGTGTCATTTATGATTTGTGTGCAAAATTTGAGGTCAATCGGATTTGATTTTGATAGGTTTCGGCATTAAATGTAAAAGTGAAAATTCTTAGTTTCATTAAGCTTGAATTGTGATTTATTGAGAGTGTCGGTTTGCCTAGTATTCAGATAGGCACCATCACGACAGGTTAGGATTTTGGGTCGTGACATTGACCTTTCGGCGTCTGTCTTCGTAGGTTGTCTTATTGGAGGTTTCCTTCTTTCTACCTTAGCTGACACAAAACTTGGTCGAAAAAATATGTTGGTTTTATCATGTTTTATTATGTCTATTACCGGAGCTATAACATCATTTTCTACAAATATTTGGATGTATTCACTTTTTAAGGTTTTTAACTGGTTTTGGAAGAGCTACAATAGGAACCTGTACTCAATATTGGTTCATTTCTACTTATAGCTTTTGTGAATAGAGATTCTACTTGGAGAGTTTTATACCTTTGGACTTGTCTTCCTACAATCTTGTACTCAATATTGGTTCATTTCTTTGTTCGTGAATCACCAAGATGGCTTTACGTACGCGGAAACAAAGAAGAATTTNACTGGCCTTCCGGCGTCTTCGTTTTTCATAGGTTGTCTTATCGGAGGTTTCCTTCTTTCTACCTTAGCTGACACAAAACTTGGTCGAAAAAACATGTTGGTTTTATCATGTTTTATTATGTCTATTACCGGAGCCATAACATCAATTTCTACAAATATTTGGATGTATTCATTTTTAAGGTTTTTAACTGGTTTTGGAAGAGCTACAATAGGAACTTGTGCACTTGTTTTGTCAACGGAATTAGTGGGAAGTCAATGGCGTGGACAAGTTGGAATTATTGGTTTTGTTTGTTTTACTATTGGATTTCTTTCTTTACCACTTATAGCTTTTGTGAATAGAGATTCTACTTGGAGAGTTTTATACCTTTGGACTTGTCTTCCTACAATCTTGTACTCAATATTGGTTCATTTCTTTGTTCGTGAATCACCAAGATGGCTTTACGTACGCGGAAACAAAGAAGAATTTGTCCTAACTTTGAAAAGCATTACAACAAGAAGTAGCTTAACTTTAAGCTTCTTTGGCTCCTTCATTGATTTTGAAGATCAAGAACACAATGTAAGTTAATTACTTCTCATTAATGTGGTCTACATTTATTCAAAGTAAGTTGAAGGGGAGCTTTGGAGCAACGATAAAGTTGTCTTCGTGTGACTTATAGGTCACGGGTTCGAGCCGTGGAAGCAGCCACTAATGCTTGCATTAGGGTAGGCTATCCACCTCACACTCCTTGGGGTGCGACCCTTCCCCATACCTTGCGTGAACGCGGGATACCTTGTGCATCGGGTTTTCCTTTTCAATTTAATTTTCGTATTATTTTCTTCTTTAATGAAATGAAATGAGGTTACATTATTTTTGTTTTTGAAAATTATATCTTAAAGTAAAGATAACCTATATATGTTGCACTTAATGTCCATTAGTTTCTTATGTTTCTCATAAGACACACTTCTGCCGAGAAAATGTGTCTATTTGGTCACTAGTATAGTTAAGTTGTCTAAAAAAAATTATGATGCCAATTTTGAGTGTCCATCTACGTATTTGGCCTTAAAAAAATCTTTGGTAGGTTTCTATGATGAGCAATTTTATAAGACTACACCAATCTAAAATGAGAAGGAGGGCTTTGGAGGAATGGTAAAGTTGTCTTCGTGCAACTCTATAGATCACGAGTTCATAGAGTTCGAGCAGTGGAAGCAGCCACTAATGTTTGTATTAGGGTAGACTGTTTACATCACACCCCCTTGGGGTGCGACCATTTTTCGGATCTTGCGTGAACACGGAATACCTTGTGAACGGAGCTGCCTTTAAAATAAAATAAAATCTAAAATGAGTTGCTAAAGCGTAAAAGTACCTCTATGTGTACACGGAGTATCTGATTTATTCAACATTTTTTTATTTGCATGTTATTTTATTCATAAAGCATGTCTGATTTATGTAAATATCTTTGGAACTTCTAATGCAGAACTCAGAATCAACAATCGGTCTCTACTCAGCTATCAAGACGTTGGTAGAAAAGAATTGGGCTTTCAAGAGACTAATATCAGTTATGGTTATTGGTTTTGGTGTTGGATTGGTTTACTATGGGATGCCACTAGGAGTTGGAAATTTACCTTTTAATCTATATTTTAATGTCACATTGAATGCATTATCAGAATTGCCAGCTTCTATGGTAACATTCTTTCTTATTGGCAAACTAACAAGAAAAAAATCACTTTTGGGATTTGCTGTATTAAGTGGAATTTGCAGCATAGGTTGTGCAATAGTTAAAGATGATTCTTTAAAAGAATTACAAATGGGTTTGAATTGGTTTCTTTTTTTAGTGCATGTACATCTTTTAATGTACTATTGATTTACACCGTGGAATTATTTCCAACTTGTGTGAGGAATTCAGTAGTGGCAATGGTGAGACAAGCTTTGGTTTTTGGTGGTGCATTTAGTCCAATTTTGGTTGCTTTTGGGAGAAACAAATAGATGGTTTTCTTATGGGGTATTTGGAATTAGTATTGGAATTTGTGGTTTGTTTGTGCTGTGTTTACCAGAAACTGAAGGCAGAACATTGAGTGATACTATGGATGAAGAGGAGTACAAGGAAGGAGTATTTGTTTGCTAATGATTATTGTAGCAGTACTTTTTCATCCTTAACCAGAGGTTTCGGGTTCGAGCCCTAGGTATGGAGTCGCTTTTGTTACGGAGCACTTTACCCCTCAATGTGGGACTTTTCGATGCAAATCTGAAGTTGATCGGGCCCTAATGCGAGTACCGACACCGGGTGGAAAATGAAAAAAATTTATTGTAGTAGACAATTGTCAATAAAAGATTATACCATCTCAGAAAATGACACCGTTGTTTTTTACTATTTATAGAGTTTTGATGGTTTTGGAAGGTGGACTACAATTGTAATGAAAAGATATCAAGCAAGACACTTTTATTTCTATATTCATGACAAATTATTAATCCTTTTGTACTCCCTCCGGCCCATTTTAAGTGATTTTTGGCCTTTTTTTTTGTCTAATCAAGAATGAATTAACTTCTTCTTTTCAAAGTTGCCCTTGGAGTAAAGAGCCTAGGAGTAGTTTGTTATATTTTCAATGAGCAAATTAAGGTTAATATGGTTAATTTCATTACTAATTAATTGGATAATGCATAAAATCCTCCCCAACCTATGACCATATTACCAACTACACACCTTTTCTTTTCGGGGGGTACTATTTCCCCCCTGAACTTATTTTTATCAGAATTTATTTAATATTATATGCTCAATTAAATCCGACTGTGACTACACCTCTTCCAATAGCGTGAGGACTAAATTTAAAAGGCATGTCTAAATTTAAAAGGCATGTCTGCTATACAATCGCCATGTGTTATGCCAAATAAGCCATAAAAAAGGTCCCAAATGTTAAACTCAGCTATTTTATTTGAACCCATTATCTTATCACTCTTTCTAAATTTAAAGGGACTATCTGCCATTGTTGAAGAAATTTCTCAGGTGCAGCAAGAGGTGAGTTTCAATCTGTAGACTATAAATTACTAATCTTTAGTCAATTCGATTTCATAACCTTTATTTTAGGGTTTGAAATTTCTTCCCCAATTTTTATAATTTAGGAATTAGGGTTATGAAATGGCAAATACCAACTTGAATAGGCTTTGTATGGACGATGAAGACCCGAATCAATGTTGAAGTGCGATGCAAACATGAAATTTTGTTGCAAATGCAGACTTCTTGGTCGAAGTGTAATCCTGGCCGAAGATTTTGGTCTTTCCCCTACTATAGTGTATGTGTTCATTTCCATCCCATCTATTGTAATTGATTAACTTTGTGTATTGTCATTAAATTGATTCCAATTTATGAAATTTTCAAGCCAAAAGTTGCAAATTCTTTTAATGAAGTTGACGAAAGATCGAAGTTTATTCTTTTAAGATTGTTCGACAAAATTAAAGAGATGGAAGAAGATTTGGTGCATTATGACAGCCTCAAAATGAAGTTGGTTGATCTTGAAAGTCTGAAAAATGTCAACATTAATTTGGCTATAACTGACAATGAAAAATAGAAGGGGGCAAAGGAGAAAAAGAAAAGGGTCTGGTGTTGGTTTAATAGGGAGTTTATTTTGTGTATTGTGATTTGTCTTTGTTGTTATGTGTTGATTATAGCCTAATCCAAGTTGACAACTTGGAGACTGATCAAATGAAGCTGCAATAGCAGTTGTTTTGTATTATAGCAATTATTTAGAAGTGTTTGTTTAAGGTTGTAATAACTCTATTTTGTTGTCATTGTCGTATGCAACTTTATTTTAGTATATGCTATGCGGAAGTTAATTATGTATGAATTGCTCACTTGCCATGATCGATTCCAAGATTCTTTCAACTACTATATTTAAGTCACAATGAGGTTTTGTGTAAATGGCAAGATACCGCTGAATTTCATAGAAATATAGCTACATTATTCCATAAATACCACCAAATCAGTCAACAAAATATCAAATGTACTAAGGCAATATTTGAAAACTAATACATTATCGTTCTAAAAGGATAAAAACTGCAGATTGCAATCAACAAAAACAACCAAATGTCTGGCTTAGGATAAACAATGTTTGTTTGTAGTCAACCAAAAATATCAAATAATTGTTTGCTTGTAGATTGCAGTCAACAAAAATAACCAAATCTATTGGGGATGTGCAGAACTACTATTCTCGCTTAGGTTATTTGAAACACCAGTCCTTGTTTGAATTCTATGTTGCCCTCTAATCTCTTGAAGTCTTCTTGTTGTGATTGCTGGTTTTTCCTTCTATTACAGTCCACTACTTGGTATGAAACCAATGTCACTAGTTACATCAGCTGATCTTGTTATCATTGTTGGTCCAGTGGACTATATTCTGATACTTGGCGTGGATACTATTCTACTACTTGGCATGTCAGGCTACAGATAAAGAATAACTAAATAAGTTATCACAAATATACAAAACATATTGAATATCACAAAGAATATACACTTACATTCAAAGTTTTGAAGCCATTTTCAGCTTGAAACACACCTATTCCCATCACTCTTGGCCTTTTAAATTGTTTTGTATTTTCCACACCTTTTTTCTTTCCTCTATTTAGTGTAGCAGTAGAGTCATTAGGTGCAGCAGATGCATTAGGTGCTGATGATGTTCTAGGTGCAGAACATTCAAACCAATTGGCTAGTGAATGATGAGCAACAGATGTTGCATTAGGTGCTGATGGTGTTGCATTCCAAGATCCTCCCCTTCCCCTACCTCTACCAGTTGCAGCTATTACATTCCTAGATCCTTCTCTTCCCCTACCTCTACTAGTTGCAGCAGATGTTGTATTATTTGACCTGCCTCTTCCCCTTCCTGTACTAGCTGTTGCAATAGGTGCAGTTGATATAGCAGTAGCAGATGTTACAGTACTTGAAAGTTCAGCAGCAATAGAGGCATTAGGTGCAGTAGATGTTAATTTTCTAGGTCTTCATCTCCCTCTTTTTGCAGCAGGGTCGGCTTCTACATTTCTTGATTTCTACTAAATAATAAACAATAAGATATAGCGTTTGAATTTAAAAGAAACAGGATATAGTTATACTATATTACCTTTGGTCTGCTTCTATTTCTTCCTGAACCCGATGCTTCTGCAGCAGTAGAAGTTACATTTGATGGTGCAGCAGCAGTTCCTGAACCTGATGAATCTGTAGCAATCTTATGACACCCCCTCTTGTTGTGACCAACACCCTTGCAGATGCTACACCTCATGACAAGTCCAGTTTTAGGAAACTTTCCAGATTTTTTGGTTTTAGTTGCCTCTATTCTCCTAACCTTTTTGGGCCTGCCAGGCATACTTTTCACCACTAGTGGTGCAACATGAGGGTTAGTAGATGCAGGCCACGTTTCCATACTATTTAGTGGTTGAAGGAAGTTAGAATATGTCATCAAATATATCTCCTTCATGTAGCAGTTATCAACATAGTTAGTTGGTTCATACTCTTTAATAGTATATTGCAGCTATGTCATGTGAATATGGTATCCCCTTCAACATCCAATCTCTACAACTACAAGTATTATTTCTTAGGCAAACAGTATGTTGATTTGTTCCCTCCCTAACCTGATATCTTGTATCTCCATTAAAAAAATTGTACGCCTCACTGACTTGTCAATATTTTCCTCTAAGACCTTTAATGCCATTGGAGAAATGTTGGAGGACCAAGTATTTGCAAATTCCCTTAACTTAGCTATTCTAGTCATCATCTTGACTCTTATTTCTTCAAGCATGGTAATAATGGTCTTGTGCCTTGCAACTAGGACCCATATTTAAAACTTTCAGCCATATTATTATCTACTGTATCACACTTGACTTCCACATTAAAGTACACCTTACACCAAGTCTCTTTGTTATAGTACAAAAGGTCATCAACTATGTTCTTACCAAGCATACTGAGTGCTTTTAGGTTTTTCTTGAATTCAGCCTCATATGTACTTCTAGCATACTTCCAGAATAGTATCCTCCTCTGAATCCCTCTCCAATTCTTTGACCAATTTGCAAGGATGTGTCTGGCGCACATCCTGTGCTCACAAGCTGGCATAATATCTTGAATTACTGCTAGAAGTCCCTACAGAAAAGGAAATTGGTTAGTAATCGAACATGAAAACACAAAAAATAATAACAAAAAGGCTGGAATGATATCTTTTGCATGTCTGTAATCACGGTGAAACCCCTGCCATCTCCTAATCTCAAATCATCTTTAAGCAAAGACACAAACCATGTCCAGGTATTTTTTTTCTCATATTCCACTACTGCCCAAGCAAGTGGAAGCATTTGATTATTGGCATCCTTAGCTACAACAACTAATAACTTTCCTTTACTAACTCCCTTCGAGAAACAACCATCTAAACCTATACGGTTCCTGCACCCCATGAATGTATTCTTCAATGCACCAAACCAGATGTAGAAACTTTGAAATACTGCCTTACCAGATTTATCAGCTTCACCAAGTTTCATCACACATGTAATCTCAGGGTTGGTCCTTAATAATTCATTCTTGTAATCAAGAATTTTTCCAAACTCAAGAATATGGTCACCCATAATTTCTATCAATACTTTGGCTCTTTCTCTCCTAGTCGTGGTCTTGCCAATATGCACTTTAAATTTTTTCCTAATTAACTCTTATAACTTGAACACTCTTATGTTTGGTTGTTTAGCTATATTATCTTTAAACACTTTAGCCAGGTATTTAGAATTGCACAGGTAATTTCTGGTAGCCCTATTACACTTGTGAACTGGATTATAAGTCCTAAGCATAAAATTATTACTTGAAGTGTCAAGGCTTGCATACAACAGTCATGAACAAATGTCCTTGCACCTTACCCTGACTCTTGTTGGCTCATTCACATACTTTTCCACCTGAACCCTCCTTTGAACAACATACTTGGTTACTACATCTCTAAATTCATCCAAAACTATAAAAATCATACCCAGCCGCCACACAACTTTTTTAGTTGTGGAATCATAAACCACCTTCTTGGTAGAAGAAGATCTTCCTCTTGGTAGATTTACCCTAACTTCTTCCCCATCTCTAACCCAACATTCATCTTCATCTATTTCATAGCTACAAGCATCAGAACTTGGGTAATATAGTTCATCACCCCCTATCCTACCTTCTATACTTTTTTACCTATTTCGGTTTCATCAAACCCCAAATCTGGTTCAGTTACACCACATGGAACATTATCAGGGTCAGCAGGAGCTCTTTCCTTTCTTTTTCTTCTCTCTGGAAAGACTTTCTCTCAGCCCTAAAATCTATGAACTCTTCATGTATATCACTGCCATAATCCTCTACACCATCACCAAAAAAAATCACTATCTTCATAACTTGAACTATTTTCAGTTGAATTATTAGATTCCTCCTCAGTTGAGGATGAATCTGGATTTGGATCAGCTAGAGGAGCTATTAGATCAGTAGGTGTAGGTGAAGCTGTTGCTACACCATTTAAAGTCTCCTCACCAACCCCAATATTTTGACTAGCACTTGCTTCAATGGCCTCATCCCCTTCAGTAAAGGTTGAGCTAGATTCCTCTATACCCATGTGCTGGACATATATTTCCAAAATAGCTCCATTTTGCAAGAACTGTGCAATTCTTGAAATCTGCCTGTCATTTTTATATTTTCTATAATGCCACAATTAGGTGGCCTAACACTAAATGTGCAACTACTGTTATACCCCAATTCTTTAATATAGTCCATCAACTCAAAATAAGATATAGTATCCACATCAACATTTACATATTCAGTCATTACCCCACCCACATATCTTGGTTCCCCACTTTCAACCTCTAAGACCCCACCATGAAACAATCTCAAAATCACAAATATAAACACACTCATACCTGAATGCAAATAAACAATAACAATAAATTCAGACAAATCCCCAACAACAAAATTATTGTGCCGAAAATAGAGCAGCACTAAAAAACTATTTATTTACTTACAACCAAGAACACATCAGTGTAAACACGTAAAATCAAAACTTTAGTATTAAAATCGACATGCAAACCCCTCAGTTTCAAAATCAAAATCTCATAATTTTGTATAGTGACCGATTTTTGACAAAACCCTAAACTACCAAAAATATCAATTAAAGACAGTAAAGAACTAACCTTTAGTCTTGGATTGTGACGAACAAATAGCTAATGGTTCTGCGCTGAGCTTGATTGTAACACCACAGTATTAAATTAAACCCTAGATTATAACGCCCTACTGAAATTGAAGACGATAAACCATAAAAACAGAGATTACATACTTCTTTGCATTATATTAGAGCCGATTTTGCAATAGAATAAAGAGAAAATTATGATTGGAGTGATTTTATGGAAGGAATCGAAGAGGGGAGATTGAGAATTTGGTTTGGACCGTATTTTTGGGAGAGTATGAAAAGAAAGAATGAATGGGGGTCGGGTTAATTAATGAATGAGTTTAATTTAGTTTAAAATAAAAGGGATCTGATAAAATAAAAGGGAATTGGGTGGGACCCATTAGTGCGTGTATACACCGATAGTATTAAAATGGGGGTCGAGTTTAATTGAGCATATAATGTTAAATAAATTCTGGTAAAAATAAGTTCATTGGAGGTAATAGAACCCCCGGAAAAAAAGGTGTGTAGTTAGTAATATGATCATAGGTTAGGGAAGGATTTTATGCATTATCTCTTAATTAATGCTAAAAGGTGAATTCCTTAATATATATGAAAAAAATTAAAAAATTACTTAAAATGGACCGGAAATGATAGCATTTTATGTTAAGATGTTTGATTGGATACAAAATGAAATTAAGAAGACTTTTTGACGTGTAAGTCAATTACATATAAAGTGTCAGTATTATCCTTTTAAATGAATGATAATGGAAGTTAATCATACATGTCTTTTCATTTATTCGCTTTGTATTTTTATCAAGTGAGTTTCAACAATTAATATCATCAAAAGTAAAATAAAATTACTAATTTAACTTGTTACCAATAAGAATACTAAGCTAACTAATGCAATTTCATATTACAAAATATACAAAAGTAACATCTTTTTAAGTCAAACACAGGATTACATACAAGAAAATACACATATTTACATGGTACTGGTAAAGACTTATTCACACTTGATGTTTACATCAAACCAATAGATGCATGCCATGTCGGTTTACATAAACTTTTCTCTCTAAATCATCATCAATATATGCATATTTTCACCTTATTAAATTATTCAACCATAGTAAATTGATATAGTTTGGTGTAAACATCGAATGCCCGGTAAGTTTTTCCCGTGTTTACATACACCTGTCATTGAAGTTGTTATTAAGTGTATAATCGGATGCGACTAGTAATCCGTCGACGACAAATGGGACAATCTGACAATCTTGGACCACATTCTCTGCAAGTCTGCAGTCAATTGATTATAATCATTAAAACCATATAAATGCAAGGAGAGAAAGTGAGGAAAAAGAAATTCATGTTAGAAAAATGGTCGTTTGGTTCAAAGTCAGGATATACTAAAACCGGGATCATAACCTGGATAAGTTATCCCATCTTCTATATAGGATAATTTATGCCAAGATTTTGATATAAAATAACACCGGTTTTAGCTGGTACCTCCCATCAAACGCGAGACCTAATCTCTTGAACCAAACGACCCTAAGAGTGGAAAAAAGAACTCACCATGTGTCCACAACCAAAAGCCAGGTCCTTAGTACCAGTTAGACAAACTGGGCAAACCTTCATTTTGAACAAAACAAAGCAGGAAATCAGTTATTCCCAAAGATCAAAGTTAATGTATATGAAAGCTATGGTTATCTATCACTCAACTGCCTCACCTAAGAAAAATGTCATATTCAAAAAGGGAAGGACCAAAAGCAATATAGAAAATGAATCTGTGTTTCACAGGAGTAATTTTTAAAGCAATCAATACTAAAAGCCTTACTTGGCTATGTTCATTTTGCGCTGATCCTGACAGACTGCTTTGATCTTGAGTTGGGACTGCCATGGCGCGTCTGTAAGGAACTGGTGGTGGTCTTGGAACTACTTTCTTCGCCTTAGATGTTCTTTTCCTATACACAAAATTTCAAGAGAAGTAATAAGTACAACCAATGCAAATCTCATGTTAATTTCTCTTATCATCTTAATTGTAGTCAAACAATTATGAAAAGAGACTAGCATACACTTTTTCATTTTACTTAGTTATGAGGTGGCGTAACCGGTAAAGTTGCTGGCACGTGTTCGAGTCGTGGAAACAGCCTCTTGCAGAAATGCAGGGTAAGGCTGCGTACGATAGATCCTTATGGTCCGGCCAGAGGCGGACCTAGAATTTGAAGGTCAGGGGTACACCTTTGGATTCAACCAAAATTTACTTTGTATATAGGATGTCCACTACTAATATATCACTATTTTCTGAAGACATATACATGGAATGTTTGCCGAACTTTACGGGTGCGGTGACCCCTCTGGTATAGAATAGGTCTGCCTCTGGATCCGGCCCTTCCCGGGACCCCGCGCGCATAGCGGAAGCTTAGTTCACCGTGCAGCCTTTTTTTTAGTTATGAGGGGGAGTTCTGTGGTTTAAAGATCACATTTTTAGGACATAGACTAAGAAAAGGAAAGGCTAATTCATACCCTAGCAGACCAAGTTCTCGAGCTGCTTTATATTGGATAGGGATCTCCATAAGTGCAGCAAGAGCAAATGCAGATTCCTTTGCAGAATCCGTTGTATGTTTTGTCATGATACCGGTAAAATTCACAAACTGCACATAGAAAAGGATTGTAAGAACTAATGTCTGCTTCTATAGCAGATTAATTTCATTAAGTCTTACCAGAATTATACCTGAAAATTATCAAATTCACGAGCAGGAATCCGGTCATCAAACTTTTGCATGTCTTCCCAAGGTCCATCACCAACTCCAACGAGAACAATAGAGAGAGGATACATGCTGAGAACAAATGCTTGTCAATTTTCTATGTATAAAATTCTTCAAATAAGAGTGAGAATATATTTTACTCAATACTAACTCATCTATCAGAATTTTGATTTTGCTACTATAATGTATGTTGAGGTCAATCATGAAGAGAGAGAGGAGAACAAAGTACTCGAGGAGGGCAGAGCATTTAGCTTAGGCACTGCCCTTATCTGCTTAGCTATTAGTTTAGAAGCCAATTAAAACAAGAAGAAACCTGATCAAGAGTAATCATCTATAACCAAAATCGCCACAACCAATTCTCAAATTGAAAGAAAACTCACGATTAATGAAAATGCAAATGCTCATAAATCAAGGAAAGTGACCTTTTCTACTCTACAAAGAACCTGTTTCTGCACATCTTCAAGTTGCATTAACCTCTATGACCAATAAACAGCCATGGCCAATTGAGTGAAATGGAGTGCCAGGGGTAAGATACAGATGAATGAAACTAGCAACAAGCTGAAGTTAGAAAGCGAGTCATCAGAAAGAAAAAAAAATGGATAATGTTGGCTATACATTTGCCGCCAATGCATATAGGATTGCCTCTTTGCCTAGATCAAATATATTACGTTGCTCTAGAACATACAACAACAAGTATTTTCTTGCACCTCATGGTTTGTTGTTACTACTTCACAATATGCTGTTACATGGTGACCTTATATTCTATAAAGCTGAAGGTTTGGACGGACAAGGCAACCTGACTGATCTACATTGAGTGGTTTGTAAATAAAATGTAGTAAGACATAGGGTTCGATCACAAGAGAAAAATACACTTATGTCATTATACCTCGCGGTGACAATAGAACTAATTGTCTTCTCTTCTTGTGGGCTGAGTTCTGAATCATTGGTATTGACGCTCCTTGTAACCTACAGGACAAGACAAAGTGTCAGCAATTTAAAGGGAAAAGTAAAAGACTATCATTGAACAAGATTCTATATATATATATATATGTGTGTGTGTGTGTGTGTGTGTGTGTGTGTGTGTTTACATGCGGGTGAGTTTTGTTTGATTGAGGGAGGGGGGAGAGAGAGAAGCGCTCAGTAACCTGGCCATCAGCGATGATAACCAAGACATGGTATTGTCCACCCGTTCTCTCCACTATATCTACTGCAGCATCTACTACTGGCCCATAAGATGTCGGCCCTTGAACACATCAACACATAGTCAGGATAATCCCATGGAAAAAGAGGTTGCTTAGTGATTAGCATAAATTTACAAATTAAAACAGAAAATACCAGATAATTGCAGATTTGGAACTATTTTCCTGTAGCAAGCTAGGACTTCTTCAAAGCCATGGCAAGGAGAGTGATCGCTATGAAAGCTAAACACATCTTGATCATGCGTAGTCACTAGAACCCAAAATAAAAAATGAGTTCAATGGAAATATACAAATCCAACAGACGATAAAAAGACGATGATAGTGAATGCTGAAACAATAGAGAAGCAATTCTGTGGAATGGAACCTACCATCACCAAACCCGAAACAAGGAATTAAATTGTCTTCATCAAATGGAGACAATGTCTTTCCAATGATAGATATGGCTTTCTCATATGGATTGAGCGAATCACCTATTGCATGCAAGCTCTTGTTGTTGAAAGAAACTTTACCTTCAGAAAGAAAACAGCTATTTTTATCTTCAATGTAAAAAAATTGAAAGACGTCTAACCACTAAAAACTAAAAAGTTGAAAACTTTACAGTTGAACCAGTGAACCAGCAAAAATACGATGAAAGCTTGAAAATGTCAAACATCATTGTATTTATACTAATGCATTAGGCTTGGCAGTTGGCACAAGCTGTTTAATTTCCATTGCCACAAGCATCAGGATAAGCTAAATTTTAATGGTCAAAATAAAAATCAAAGACTATCTTATACCGATGTCATGCCAAGCAGAATAAACTAATTAAACAGAACACTATCAAACTAAAAGAAACATATTTAAGTGATAGAGAGGCCACATGTGAAAGGAAACAAAGTAGCTCTCATAGTAGTTTTTCAGAAATGTTTTAATTTTGTCAAATGCTCCAACAAATTCTACGCCCAATTTGTAGGCCAATAGTCAGAACATCATATTCTGCGTCGACCTTAGGATTTATACTCAGAAATCGATAAAACTGACAAACTAATTCAACTGCTCCACTTACCAGTCCATTCATTACTTTTCGTGAAATCTATACCGATAATTAAATTTGACGACTCCAATCCCGATTCTCTCAGTGCTATAGTGACCTGAAAGTGAAGTGGTGATTCAGATGTATGTAAGAAAAAGAGAGCTTCAAATTTCAATGACATGCAAACTCAAATTTTAGGGAAGACTATGGATCGTCTACATCTACTAATACGTTATTACGAATTTGTGCATATAACAAATGAACGTTAGGTTTACAACGAGCAAGAAAATGTTGCTTAATGGATACTTGTACAGGCCGCAGTAAAGAGTTTGCCAGTATAATAGATAATTTGATGAAATGTTATTGTCCTTCCCTCTATTTGGTCTTTTTACACTTTCTGAATTTCGCACTATACACAGAACTCCAATGTCATCCTCTTGAAAAACGTTTATCAAAATGTAGCGATTTGACTCTTTGGGATATTCATTTTGTGTCATCGATTCATCTAACCCCTATCCCGAGACACATACACACACATTCAAAAAGAAGAAAAATAGTAGAGCATTCAGAATATCTCCTGTACAAGTGATTTTATGTACTCCTCAAATATAACTTTTCACTTTAACGAGTGATAAACTGAGAACCAGAGGCTTAATTTACCTACTTTAAACACATGGATCAATGAAAATCTACATTCTTGTATAACAGAACTGGGCCTTCTGCTTGATCAAATGTTCGTCCATAATGCGACAATTGTCCTCCTAAGTACTCTTTAGCCCTCAGTCATGTCCTCTTTCTAGTATGCAAATAAATTTTCTTAAGATGGACAGAGCTATCCCTAAAAGTCTTGTTTTCTTTCCTCAAGTAGATGGGTGTTTGTAATTTATTTCTATCTGGAGATAAGTACTATCTTCTACAAAGCAATTGAGCTTTATGTAAACCAGGGGCGGCGCTAGGATTTCAACTTTAAGGGTTCTGGATTTTTGAAATACTTCGAGCTTAAATGTAATATGAATACATATTTAACGAATTTCTTAACACAAATATATTGTGTTCGAGTAAAAGTTATTGGGTTCGGCTGAACCCGTATTTGGACTTCTACCTCCACCCCTGTATGTAACAGTCTCAGGTGCCTCTTATGAACGTCCTCTATAACAGTTATCCTCTATTACAACACTTCATTCTAACGTCCAAATTTCTAGTATCACCAATTTTTCGTGTTATGTTAACATCTCACTATAAAAACACTTCGCTATAACAGCCAAAACATATCCTGAACAAACAAGTTAATTATAAAGAGGCTAACTGCATAGTAAAAATGAAAAGAGTGAATACCCTAAAAACCCCTTAAACTATCATGTTTTTGTCAGTTACATACTTAAACTATCCGGTGTCCCCAGAACCGCACTTAACTATATCCCTTATATATTAAAAAAAACTCGTCGATTTTTTAATGAAATATGTAAGGTAACTCGCCAAAAGGCGCGTGAGAGATGAAATTATACATAAAAATGGCTCCAATTGGCCATTTCTAATGGTTAATTATTGTTACCCTCTTTAAAAAATTTAATTTTTGTATTTTCCCTCTATTTTCTTTGTATTCTAGCCTTCTTCTTCATTTCTGTTATCTTTCTTCTTCCTATATTCTTATGTGTTTCATATGAAATTTTTTTCTTCTCTTGTTTCTTCTAAAATTATCTTTCTTCTTGTTTAGGTCTTCTTCTTTCAACCAAACACTAATTTTTTTAATCCCAAATCTCGTATTAAACTATAATTCCCGGTGAAAATGAAGGTTATTGGGAAAAATTCAATGTTTAATCGAAGTTTAATGGTAAAAATCACGATTGAGACATGGTGTAACTATTATCGGAGGAGATAGAAGAGATTTTTTATTTTACAAATGACCATGTGTTTATCTCTTTCATTGATTTTTTAACCCCCAAACATTTACCCATTTAATTATTTTTTATTATTAGTTAAAGTTCTTAATTAAATTGATATATCAGATTAGGCTGTGTATCACATTCACCACTAAAAAATCGACGAGAGTTTTTTAATATACAGGTGTATATAGTTAAGAGGGGTTAAGTAGGTAAATGACAAAAACGTCTTAGTTTAGGGGTTTTAAGGTATTCACTCAAATGAAAAAGGAAGAACAAACCTGATCAAGGGATGAGAAATTATCAGGAATATAGTAGTACTTGCTCTTCTTCTTCTTATTCTGAGTCATTTGTTCCGTTTCCTTTTTGCTGTTAGTGGACGCCATCTTCCCATCGCTAGAACCCGAATCAGAAGAAGAACATTTCACCGGAATAGAACTATTATTATTATCATTTACAGAGGATTCAAAGGGGGAGAAAGAAGAAAGCAACCGATTTCTGCTCTTAGAAATCGAAGAAAAAGAAGTAGAAGTGTTGTTATTGCTGGAATTACTACTACTACCACTACTACTCTGCTTACGAAATGGAAAACTGAAAATATTACCCATTGACGTTGAAGTTTTGGAATTTTGCGGACCTTTTAATCTATATTATTGAGCAAGTCTTCTCGCGAAGACTTGACAAAAAAGAGAAGAGGAAAGAAAGAAAGGAATATGATTCTTTGGATATCGCAAATTGAAAGCGATTGGATTGGATTGGTAGAGCAAAAGCGAATGCTTTTAAGTGTATTGTCATCCCACAGACATTTTCCGCGAAACTACTGCTTGACATGAGAAATAAACGCTCTCTCCTCCTAAAGGTCCCATTGAATTTATATTTGGAAAAACAAAATGAGGGAGGGAAATTGTTCAAATTTGTCCCTATACTCTTCGAAATTATTTAGCTAGCTTTTGCACGTAGATTTGATTGAAATTTTTTTGAAGTTATGTTTCAAAAATAATTTTTTGAAGTTAAAGTTGTATTTTGACGTGTATTTTATTTGAAAAAAAATTGAAATTTTATGAGTGGAACAAAAAATTTCACTCAAACAGCCTTAAACCATTTTTTGGGACCTTGAAAAGTTTTTCAAATTTTATTTTCAAAAACTGATTATATTCTATAAACAAACATTGTTTTCAAAAAAAAAATTCAAAACAAACCATCAAAATCTATGGCCAAAACGGATCCTAATTTTGTCCATTAAAATTACATTGTCCAGCTAGTTTTTTTATATATATATATATCTGTCTCT